>SJJU01005020.1:0-18646 GCA_012932125.1 Conopomorpha cramerella
CGGAAAAGCGAAGCGGAAGTCTAGGGGTTATTTGTGGTCTAAGGAACCCCCCTATGTTATGATTCTAAGGCCTTGGTTTAGAAGTTAATTACACTAACAAAATAATAAATATTTGTTTCAACTTCAGTAAAAACGCCCTTATAATAAAGAGGGAAAGAGAGAGAGAGATATGTGTATACCATTACACAACACACACGTAAACATGGTGTTGATGCAGCTCTAAACCCTTGAGAATGTGTGAGTGCTGGTCATCGACTCCAAAAAAAAAATAGGTACCTAGTTAGCCTACTGCACTCCTACAAGGATATTTTGGCGTGTGGCTAATAACTTTTGGCATCCAATTTAAACCTATTGAGATTTATTTTGAAGCATAATGATTGAATATTATTACAACACGCATACATAAATGACCTAAATCAAACAATAAAGGAACCACAGGAATTAATAGATGTCACATTAAATAGGTATTCAGCTCTCACGCGCCAAAAGATCCTTGTAGCACTGTACAAGTACCTAGGTAAGGTTCGCCGCGTAAGTAATTACTACTGTTTGAGAAAATCGAGTCCTGTTGTGATGGGTAATACAAACCCACACCAGACAATCATTGTGGCAGTCTAGTAATCAGTAACTAGAGCCAAATAATACCTAATACTTAACAGTTCCTGCCTACCTGGTAAATAAATAAAAAGATGAACAGGATAAGGCAAATAACTTCGTACTTACAACAAATGAAAATCTACACATACTAAGGTAAGGTACATACCTACCTACCACTTTGACGACGGGCGAAAGGCGCAGCGGCCATCGACAAATAGATCCAAACAAAAAACCAATGTAGGTAAGTAGTTACTATTCTTACCTTCACGCACGCACTTCTTTAACGTAATTTTGAAAAATACACTTACTCAAAGCACTGCACTAAGTACCTATACAGGTATTTAATAGTTGAGAAACACATACACACACAACACAACCTATAACTCCATCACACGCACGCACCCGGTGACATTCATACCTATTGCGCCTTCGTGGGTCGGTCATGGCGGCGCCGCCGGCGGCGGCGGCGGCCGCCCGATCCGCGGGGGTGGCCATCTTCTAAATTCAAATGCCCGAAATTGCATTTAAAGGTGCGACTGAATAATTATTTACTTATAAAAAAATGGTTACTTATCGTCTGTTTAGGCTGATTCAGAACGAAAAGCTGAGAAGTGGTTTACGAAAGAACGATGCTGGTTCCTTAATTGTAATGTAGCCCCAAGACCAAAAACGAATTTTATTGTCCTTGACCTTTCTTATTTTTCTCAGTATTTGTAATTTAATCCCCAATCACAATTTATTTGGATAATTCTTAAGTACTTACCAATTCAAACAATTTTTCTCTAAAAAGGTCACTGGGTAGACTCCAACAGTGGGAAAATAAAATGGGTGAACTCAATAATGACATAAAAGGGAATGAGTCATACAATAAGCTAATCAGTTAATATTACATAACGTGTCAAATAATTACAATGTAACTAGTCGTCAATCAATACTATTATCTCAGTCGGTCATGTATTGTGTTAGTAACAAAAACGACTAATTCATACCGAATCACTTACGTACTTTACCTACATTTTCAGACATAGGCCTATTTACTGACGTCAGGTAGTTGAGTTTGGGTAGGGACTATCGAACGCCATCCGAAATCATTAAGTCAATTTCAGTCACTCACTCGTAGTGTTGCCATTTATACAGATTTATCTGTATTGATACAGATTTTAGTCCCCGTTTACGGATCACAGATTTAAATCTAGTTTTATACAGATTTTTACAGTCAGACAATCAGCTCAAAGATAACACCATTGCCTAAAACAAAAGAGAAAGGCATTGCTTGATTAGGAGATTTTTAAATAAATTAATGATGAATGAATTAGTCTTTAATAGCAATGACAATTTTGTTTTTGTTTTATGCGTTGTATTCGCAAGCTTTTATAAAAACTATAGGTTAAGTCTATGGTTCAAAAAAATATTCGATAAAAGTTACAATTAGGGATCCGCAAAATTTCAAAAGTATCGATACTTTACTCGATACCAGTATCGTACGAAAAGTATCGATACCAAAAAAGTATCAGAACAAAAGTATCGATACCAAAAAAGTATCAGAACAAAAGTATCGATACCACAAGGTATCGAGTACTTTTTAATACATACATTTATTTATACAAATTTTGAATAGTTTTTCTTGTACTGCTAAGTTTCACGTGTCCCATAAAATAGTCACTCTATTTAGGTATTTAGAAACTCTTGAAAATTACCGAAAATTTTTTATTACAAGTTTTTATTACAATTCCACGTTTCAACATAATAAAAATCACAAATAATTTGGCATTAAACGCATTATGAAGCAAAAAGACATATTACAATTATTTTGAAAACTGCCAATTATCCTGAGTGAAATCAGACTTGAATAAAATTTTAACCAGACGATCCCCATGTGACAAATTATTTTCATGAAATATCGATATTTTTGCTCATTCCAAAAGTACTTGGTATCGAAACAAAAGAATCGATACTTTGAGGTATCGATACTTTTTGCGGATCCCTAGTTACAGTGTTGTGAAAGTACCAACAAATAAAATAACTACTACAGAATAATGTAAACAAAAAGACTGCGTCCTTTGCAACCTAACTATCTAATAAATATTACAAAATGAGTTTTTTATACCGATCCATATTTATACAGATTTTACCAAAAAAATATGTCAGATTTTGAATTACACCAACTGGCAACACTCGGTTCAGTATTGCGTAAAATGCGTGGTGTCATGGTGTGTGTAGATTTTGTTTTGTTTTGATTCCCAAAAAATAAACGAAGTGCAATTAATGTGTAGTGTAGTTATTTATTGAAGTCCGTAATGACTACTATGTGTATGTCTGAATCTTTGTGGCCAGAAAGATCACACGTCGCACGTGTTGAGTGTTTTGAGTTTTGTCTGAAAAATCAGACTATTGAATTAGTGCAGTGATCATAGTTAGGTAAACAAACATGTGTTCGTGGTCAACAACAATGTAATGTGTTCTTCGGAAGTTCATTGTTTTGCGTGTGTGCAAGTGAAGGGATTCACTTTTCCGCCATAGCAGCACCTCTTTACCTACTGAAAAGTTCTCATGAGGGACCTACGAAGGTAAGTTTTGGATGTGTGTTTATTATTAGGGAGGCAGATAGATATTGCGTACGCTTCGAGGTAGGATAACTTTTCAAATACTTAGGTAGTACTAAGAACCTTCACACGCATGTGGTTGGAATAGGTACAGGATAGAAACTACTGATACTGATAGAAACTATCGAGTTGTAGTTCCAAAAAAATCTACCACTGGATGGCGGCAGTCGTATTTTTGTTTTAAAGTGCATGTCTGTACGGTTTTTTAGCTTTCGTCTATCATAATCACTTCGCGAAGGTAAGTAGGTATAGCAAGTAAGTACACATGGATTTCAATTGAACTTTACAAGACAGAAACTTAACTAGCGATTCATTGTGGTAGCGACATCTGACAAGAAGAAAAGGAACTTTTTTAAGCATAATGGTTTCCTTTTGTGTCAAAAATGTTTTTGTGTGCATGCATTGACATACACAAACATGCGTGGGGGCGTGGCTTGCACTACGCAAGACACGCGTGTGTGCTTTCTTTTAGTTTGTGTTGTGTTTGTTTCGATCATATGTGTGGTCTATGACGTATGTGTTCGTGTTATTATTGTAAGGGGCGCCAACACTGGAATACCTATAACATATTAATTATTTTGTTAGGAAAAATCTTCTTCTAAACCAAAGCCTTAGAATCATAGGGAGTAACATAGGGGGGTTCCTTAGACCACAAATAGCCCCTAGACTTCCGCTTCGCTATTCCGACAAAGACACGCTGTATATACAAGAATTGCTCGTTTAAAGATAAAGAAAGATAAACTGTCGATAAACGTCGACTAATCGACACCATCGATCGAATGCAATCGATCGATGCCATAAATCGAGAATCGATTGTTGTAGTAGCACCCTTACTATTTCTACGCGCTGAACGCACACTGAACCAGAAGCCAATATTTTTGTACTGGATTTCTTTTTTTTTTCGACGAGAAACCAAAGCTACGTGTTTTACTACGTAGGCAATAAAGCTTTGAGTTTATGGTACCAGCCATTGTTCTGTATGATTTACACACTATACTAGGAAACACCATCTGTTATCGATTTTAATAAAAGAAATTGTGTTTTGAAGAAAAATTAATTAAGTATTTCTCTACGCTTTACATTTCGTTTCTCACAACCTAACACATGAAATTATAAGTTCAGTAATAATATATTGCGTGTAAAAGGACCCCGAACAATAATGCTCTTAGAAACGTTTTTGGGTCTCGTTAATATGTACTTTAACTATGATACAATGCGGTGAAATGAAAAAAAAGTTCCCTCATCGTCACCATAGTAATAGTCCCTAATATAGCCCCGAGCTTTTTGCTTGCTCGGGGTACTTTGACACGCAGTAAAGTCTACGCTTTCTCACTAATTCACTATTTTAATATGCTACGCCATTTTTCTCGTGCACGACAATAACTTAGGAATATGTGAAATTAATTCAAGCTCTATGTGTTTGACAAACACAAACGGGTAACGTGAACTTGAAAATCTCACCTTTTCAGTAGGTACCTCAGTCTCAAATGCCCTCTATCCTTTATGTCATTTTATAGATAGATGCCTCCATATTTTCATATGAAAATCGATTGATGCGCCATTCAAATATCGACCTTAGCGTGTGTGGTATAGAATTGTAAATGCTTTGGTTCTATACGTCACAATATCGGCTGGATAATCCTCGAGTCGTGTTCGAGCATATCATTAACTTATAACTTCAACGGGGAATATAAAGTTGACGTCATTGGAGTGTACGCATCGACTTTTGCAGTTGTGATAGTTGAGACAGTTTCTGTGTCGCTTATTAGCTGCTTCTGATATAATAAATATATATTAAAAGTTTACACCGGGTATTAAGGCGTGAAAATTAACCAAATATACCCCAGTTTATTCATTAACTCATTCAAAGATAAGCACCACGTGACCACGGCACAAGTATCTTGGTATGTCGAAACGTCGAGCAAACAACATAAAATGAGCTGAATGCTTATATTTGGTTAATTTTAATTAATAAATAATACACGGCTTATGTAACCTTTTAAAATAATGTCAGTGCAAAAAAAATACACTTAACACAAGAGACAAAGGGTGAGCCCATCGCAGTTGTAGGGTTCACACACCTAGCGGTGTGTGGGTTTCATCACGATGTTGTCCTTCACCATACAGCGATGCGTTACGTGCATAGGCTCTGAAAATGAGTCCCATTGGTACACGTCCAGTAGCCGACTCGAACCCGCGATCTCCCGGTTACAAGTCAGGCATCCGACCAACTTTACTGGACCACAGACACAAAATATAATAAAGTAATACTTACACTTTAAGCTTGTTAAATATCAAATCGGCGTAGGTAGAGGCACTTGCTAAGCAAATGCCCACGGTTCACCAAGCGTATTAAACGAACGTGACAGGGGTTGTGCCTGTCGCCATTATAGGGTCGAATCATTGTTTCCGAATAAGGGTACAATATTGAGAATCAAATGGCATTACTCTATTTTTCTATATTATCTATAAATAAATGGCTAAATTTATGTTGCTTGACGCAGGTATCTAGACCGGCTGGACCGTTTTTAGGTAATATACTTATTTTTAGAACAGTCTTTGAAGTTCAAGACGGAAACAGAAATAGAAAAAAAAGTGTCCGGAAAAGGATAAAGGCGGCGGCACTTTAATTTTCTTTCTTCTATCTAATAAAACTAACGTGGCAGCAATCTCAACGGAGAATTAGGTATAATGGGGAATTGTCATACTTTCTAAACAAAGTTTGACAGTTAAGATACCAATATAAGAAATACCTGAATAATCCAATATCGGCTCGCTAGCTCACCAACTACGTCTTCACCGTGCGGCGGTTGACAGCCGTCTGTCCCACACTCCCGCATCCCGCGTAGTAAGTAGGTAGCACGAGACGACAGAACTCATAACCCAGACCAACATCAATGTAAGGCTAATACACTACACAGAACTCATAACCCAGACCAACATCAATGTAAGGCTAATACACTGCAGAAAGTAATAACAGTTCTCATTCCGAAAATCTGTCTGTAAAACGTCGAAGAAAATTCCCCATTATTTCTGTGGTGATTCGGAAAAAGGAGATGAGTAATTTTTTTTTTCAATATATTTTTTTTACACATTTGCAATGTTCACATTCATTTTAAGGCAAAAAGGAGATGAGTCGTAAATATGCATTTTTAAGGGTCATTCTAGTTAATGTTCTAAATGATCATAATGAGACAAATGTATTAAAGGTATTTTTTGATATGGAAAAAGAGCGTTGACTGCACTCATCTCCTTACGCTCTAAATCTTGTATCATAAATACATTTTAAACATTAAAGAATTTGTAAGAATTCTACCAAAACCACCCACGCCGCGATTCGGTTTTCTGACGCTACTGTAAAGTTGGTATTTTTGACTTATCCCCCTTTTCCAAATTACCACAGATTTATTGGCGTGTCGTAGGAACCGACTATGGGATCTTGAGATTTCAGGCCCATAGTACACGGCGTTTTTTAAAGGCGCAGACGACGCACAAATTTCGTTATTTAAACTATGTTCGATGGTCAAAGCAAAAGCAACAAACATTTGCACAGCGAACATTTGCTTAGCAAGTGCCTCTGCCTACCTCGCTTTGGGATTAAAACGCGAGAAGTGTATTTTACAGATATACCCCCAAAGATTAAAACATTCGTCCCGTGCTTTATTAAATAAGATTCCCACTTGTACATTAAATAAAACATTGTTAAATACAAGCTATCCCAACTGACTGTACATTACCACTAAACAACACTTGGTTGCCGGAAAGCACATCAATATCACTACAAAGTATAAAACCAAATCACCTCTCGATGTCTGTACGTACCTATGTATGCTTAGATCCTTAACTACGCAACGGATTTTGTTTCGGTCTTCTTTAATAGATACATTAATAGATAAAGAGCGTCTGTGGTCCAGTTGGTCCGATGCTTGACTTGTAACCAGGAGGTCGTGGGTTCGCGTCCGGCTAATGGACGTGTACCAATGGGACTCTTTTTCAGAGCCTATGTACGCAATGCAACGCTTGTACGGTGAAGGACAACATCGTGATGAAATCCGCATACCATAAGGAGTGTGAACCCTATACCCGGCGATCGGCTCACCACCTGCCACGTTGGGTTAAATACGCATGGCGAACTGTGGGCATTTGCTATAGCAAGTGCCTCTGCCTACCCCGCTTTGGGATTAAAGGCGTGAAGTGTATTTTTTATTTTTGCCAGGTGAATGACAGTATAAAACAAAGTCGTCTCGCGCTGCTGACTGTCCCCATATAATGATTAGATGTCTAAAACTACGCAACTGATTTTTCTTTAGTAGATTAAGTGATTCTCGATAAATGCATATAATATCAGAGAAACACTACCTATTAATAATGTAGGTGGCAAAACCTTATTTGCAAGGTCAGTTAGTATTTTTTTTAATACACTATGAACAAGATTTTTACCACCATTTTTCATGATGTTAAGCAGTGATATGTGGAATCCGAAACACCCTATGTACTTTGTTATATTGTTCTTTAGAATTTTGAATATGCCCCTTTTCCCCATCCACCGTAATAAAGTACGTTTCAATGAAACACACTTCCAAGAATTAGCAATACGATTTTATATGATCCTTTTTGTTTAGTGCAGTAAATTTGAAACAACAATTTACTAGGAAATTTAAATTACATACCACGCTGCCGTTTGTACGACGTAATTAATTAACGGCTTTAATTAATGCTTAGGTTGTAGTGTAAATGGGCCCGTAGTGCCTATTTACACTTACCTATGTATGTGATTAGTCAGTTCAGTTCAACGACCTAAATGTATACTATGCGTGTAAAAGGAAACTGAGCAATGGTCTTAGGGCCGTATTAATAAACCGCCCTCAGCTCTCGAGGGAGACCTTGATCATGCACTTGAGATGCTGTCTTAATTCATAAACCAGACCTACCCAACTTTTTAAGTTCGTCAACTTAGCTGAGTGAGACCTTATTAATAAATCAAACTCGCCAATTCTCTCCGCACTTAAGATATTACCTAGTTGTGAGGGCGTTTCCGTTCAGTTCGACCTTGACTTGAGAGCGTGAAGTTCAAAGGATTAAACAAACGGAAAATATTATTAACGAAATCAATTACTAGCTGTCCCGGCAAACATTTGTTTTGCCTTTGTGGTCCGTGTATTGGATGAAATACACTTTTTAAACCTTCCCTGCACTTCCGCGAATAATTCAAGACCAAAAATAGCCAAATCCGCCCAGCCGATCTCTAGTTTTAGCCAGACTAACGAACAGCAATTCATTTTTATATATAAGAAGATATAGATTATGACAATATTATAGAACAATATCTTACCGTGCCTAAACGGTACATAAAAGATGCAGAAAACCCGTTCGAAATGCGTAAGGATACAGATTCTTAAAATGAATCTGTATTTTACATTACGTCTATGGTGAAAAGTAATCTGGAAAAGGACAGAAGGGGCCTACCAATTAGCCCAGAGTCTATCACGCATCTCTACATATAGAATTATATTTTACCTTCCTAACTTTCAAATTGTCTGGAAATATTCTTAATAAAACTTTTTTTTATTATAGATAGCTACAAATACGTATAACATAATAGTGTATAAAGTTTAATTGGTTGGTATAGAAAAAAATAATACCTACTAACTTCACGAATAGATACTTTCATCGTTCAAGTAGAGTACAAACGGGTAACTGTAACTAATCTGGTATATTCTTTGGCTTTCGTGCACATTTCTCAACCGACAGCATCAAACATAATCACCAGAGTTTGCAAATTATTGGCACAGTTAAATAGACTGTACATGAAGTTTCCTAGAAGCAATGAAGCAAATGTTAACCGGGAACAATTTAAAAACCTGAGAAAACATGGCTGCTGGCCTGGACTGCCTGGTATTGCTGGTGCAATTGATTGCACCCACATTCAGACTGTTTACACCCAAATGTCAGCATAATAAAATTGATGATCGAAATGATTTTTCCATTAATGTAAAGGTTGTTGGCCCCCGCACTGGAATAATGGATATTGTAGCTACATGGGCCGGTAGCAGTGGCGTGCACACCATATAGGCAAAAAGACACTGCCTACCTTAGTATTTTGGCTACCCGACCTAATAATAAAGTTATTGCTAGATTTTTTTGTTGTACTCACGACAGGCTAAAGAAGGTCCTGTGTTTTGTGGGTGAGTACCTAGAGTAGGTGCCTATATTTCGTAAAGGCCAGTTACCAGTGTCAATCCTTGGGGATTACTGCCTACTTTGTCGTAAAAGCCAGTGCACGCCACTGGCCGATAGTATGCACAATTCCAGAATATTTCAGATGTCAACAGTATACCTGAAATACACCCACATCTCATTTCTCATTATTACACACTCTATTATATTACAATAGACATGTACTGTTCTACTTACTTCAGACTAACATTCCCTCTACTTAGTACCTACATTTAAGTTCCTACCAGTGAATATTAGATTTTATTCAATACACAACTGTACATATTTAATTTTTTTTTAATGCATATTATGTATATTTAATATTATGTATAATGTATATTTATTTATTAAATATTTACAAAAAGGCTGACAGCTCAGGGCCAAAGCGCACTTAATGTTACAATAATAGGAACATATAGGTACACTTATACTAACTTAACCTAGAGAATTTAAATTCTATTAAATTTTTTATAACACTGTTACCTAATGTAAGTTACAAAAGTTATAAATGTTAATGTTGCTGTGCCCTACAGGGTCCACGATTGTACCTCAACTGTATTTAAGACCTTATAACACATTGTGGAAAAGCATTAAATTATTGAGTATTGAGTAATCTATTACAAGGTAGGCTTGTAGGAGATAAAAGGTATCCCACTTTACCTTTTGTCTTGTCACCAATCCCTCCACCCCTCAAGAACCACCCATGATTCACTACAATAGATGGGTTAGGAGCTCTATGACTGCATCTCGATGACTAGGTTGTCAATTAATTTATTTATTTATTAAAGAAAACAATAAGGCTTACAGAAAATTCCCTTTTAAATCTAAAAAATTACAACTTATAACTATACATAGGTACTACTTATAAATAAAACCTTAAAACTAACACAAAAGCAAAGAAGAATCTAATACTACCTTATACTTGCAAAAATAACATTTACATTTCAAAATTATTTACATTAAGAAAAGTTTCATATAATCGAATCAGTCTTGGTACAGAGTTAAAAAAGATATGAGACTAGGATCTTCGTAAAACTAAATCTCGAAGTGGAACATATCTCGATTGGACTAGATAGCTTTAACAACTAAAGAGTCACTTGTTTTTTGAAGTAGAAATTTAAACTAGAAACAGAAACATTTGGTATCTGGAAGAGATGATTTCCTTGCCTATCAAGAGGCCTAGGTAACAAACTGACAACAATCTCAAATATGATTGTAGCCTGTGCAGTTCTCAACAATTTGTCTTTAATACTGAATGACAGATTACCTGCAAATGAAGACACCGGAGGACCATCATGAGCAGTACAATATTGATACTAGCCTAGATACCTACTAGATACCTAGCTCTGGTTTTTTATTTAGGAATCTATTATATAAAAATCAAAGCCACTTTACATTGTCATGGCATAACTCTGGAACGGGTGGACCGATTTCGCCAATTATTTCTTTGTTGTATTATTATTAATGACAGTGGAAGGTTAAAAAAAAATAACATCCACTGCTGGGCATAGGCCACCCTGTATATAGTTAAGACACGACAACGTCTGTTGAGTCCTCTAGTACAATTATAAAAAAATATTTCACCTAAGTGTGTGTGTACAGTCAGTCATAGTCAGGTTTGTAACCGACAAAGTTCTATTATTTTAAAATGTTGCCAAGTGAAACCAAGTGTCAATTAAGAACAACAAGTACTTATAAGTAATGTTAATTTATTAATTAGTTTCCTATATTAATCAATGGGTGGTTTAATATCTGAAACGAAAAAAAGAATGTTTAACAATTAAATACCTACTTCATGCAATAGTTTTTTTAAGAGTGATAAGTAAATAATAGCATTCTAAAGTACAAAAAAGAAAAAACTGATTACTTAAGTAGGTATGTCAAAACATACCACTTATATTATTTAAAATTTGTTATATTATTGCTTTATAATACAACAATCCCACTGTGAAACTCACAAATTTGCATCATTTAAAAAAATAATCTATCATATTAAATATAGAGGGCAAATATTAAGTTCTGAACTAGGTAATGGTACTGATAATAACTATAAATAATG
The DNA here is from genome assembly GCA_012932125.1 of Conopomorpha cramerella. Classification (NCBI taxonomy): domain Eukaryota; kingdom Metazoa; phylum Arthropoda; class Insecta; order Lepidoptera; family Gracillariidae; genus Conopomorpha; species Conopomorpha cramerella. The sequence goes on from SJJU01005020.1 coordinate 11,476, forward strand.
TCACAGAGTAAAAAAGCAAATTACAATTATTACACACCAGTTAAACGCTTCTCTGCCAGAATAATCTCTGCCAAGTCAGCTTTAGCTTCGGCTTCTCTTGCCTTTGCTTTGGCTTCTCTAAGCCTCTCCTGAAGCACCTGCACTTCGAGATCATGTAGTTGATTTGCTTGTCTCTGTCTGTCCTGATATTCTTTGTCCAAAATATCATTTTTTGGGCGCTGGACATGCTGACGTAAGTTAGCAGGGGCATGTCGTTGTCGCTGTTTCAGATTCATCCACAGCCTCCTCAACTGTTTATTCCTTGCCTGAAATAGTTGAGTCAAGAGGTATTATTTTATAAGCGCACTGACATGATATTAAAAGTTTAAAACCGGCTTTATAGCGCGAAGATTACCTAACCAAAGATACAAGCAACGAAGATAAGCTGAGTTTTAAACTTTTAATAAGAGGTATTATGTTTTGCAATTTTTTATTACGTAGGTAAGTATTAAAACGTGTGTTTTACCTGTGTTGTGACATGTGGATTTGCGTTAAACTCCCTTGTGATGCTATCCCAGGCCTCATTTTTTGTTCTTAACGATGCTCCGTCAGTGTCTTTGTTTTCAATGACTCGGTATTTTTTCAAAATGTCCAAGAAACATTTCTTCTCCTTCGGCGTGAAAACGTGTTTTTTATTAGCAGCCATAATAAACAATAATTGTATGTTGTAAGCTTAAGCTTCAATGTAGGCGTCCGTCCGGCCGGCGTCTGCTATAGGGATGGCGATTTAAAAATCGATATTTGCGGCCAAAAAGGTCGATTTCTTAATCGATTCGGCGAATCGATATTTCACCTTAGAAAATTGACATTCGATTTATTTTTAGTATAAACCATAAAACTATTTACAATTAATTGAATGTACCCGTATTGTAAAAGTCCTGTCGGGTGGGATAATAATGAATTAATTATTCAAAAACTCACGAGATGGCTGTAGGTATGTTTAGTTCTTAATATCTTAAATTATAATAATATGTACCTCGATTTAAATAAAATATTGCATCATAAAATAAAACTCGGAAAACAGATCGATTTATCGGAAATCGATCTTATGGGCCTTGTTTTCATTCATTTCATCATGGGCCTTGATTTTTGTGAATCGATTAATTAGGTCTCGATTCGAATCGATTTAAAAATCGACGTTTTTCAGAAAATATCGACATCCCTAGTTTGCTAAATGGGGAATTTTCAAACTACAAAAGTTTCTTATCTGGATGTCGCTAGTAGATATCCAGGGAGTTATATTTTAGTGCGTTTTTTATTATTTGGGCGAGTTATTTAGACTTCAGGCACTTTTGTAACATTATGGACAAACAATAAAAAAAATTACTGTCGCCTTTAATACGGACTGCTTGAAGTTAGTCATTTCCTTGACTTTTATCCCCCTACTACAGCTAGCGTCATCTGTCATCATAACTAATAGAAACAGGCATAGACGTAGAATCCCGCCGCGACGTACATTCTATTTCTATGTAAACAGGGGCCCTGAAAATCCCCCAATTTGACATAATAATGACGTTTACTCTTGCCTATCTTGAGATCGCTCTCAGGTGATACCTAGTAATTTGATATTGGTCTATAATGAAGGAGCACCTTGAGATGCTGACAGACCGAATTCTTCAATATGAACAACTTTTACTATGGCGACAATGCGGAAAAATAAAAAAAATCATTCCCCATCCCCATACAAAATGTCTGGCAAAAATAAAATCTATTTTGTATGGAGATGAAAAAAAGTTTCTGAGACCATTGCTCGACGTCCTTTTACACTCTGTATAGAAAATAATTTGCGTACAACGACTAAGAGAAAAGTTATTTTTTAGTGTATGTCTACGTCTATTTTCTGGATGTTTGCACGAATAAACACAATAAGTCGTGAACGGATCTTGCTAATTCTTCCACCTTTGTTTTTTTTTTATAAGATATCCCAAAATTCCCACGGGAAAGGATCAAAACCTGAGTAACACCACGTGTCACACACAAGTTAAATTGTGAATGATAACTTTATTTAACAGACATTCAAACTTCAATCCGTCAAGTTCATGACTTGTTTGAATGGCAGTCCACGTCACGATGGCATCCTACCGGTCTCCTACAATAAATGTGAAACAAAATCTAAGGTTGTGTTCACCCATCATCATCATCATCAGCCCATACTTGTCCACTGCTGGACATAGGCCTCTCCAATTGCACGCCACTGTGAACTGTTTTCGGCTTCTCGCATCCAGCTTCTGCCAGCCATCTTGCGTATATCATCAGTCCACCCTGCCTGAGGGCGTCCTACACTCCGTTTGCCGAGACGCGGTCTCCACTCGAGAACTCGTTTTCCCCAATGGTCATCGGTTCTACGGCAAATATGGCCGGCCCACTGCCACTTCAGCTTGCTAAAACGATGAGCTATGTCGATGACTTTGGTTCTCTGTCGGATCACTTCATTTCTGATTCAATCCTTCAGAGAAACGCCGAGCATAGCCCTTCCCATAGCACGCTGTGTTCACCCCCGCAGACCAAAAACAACTTTACTGGCAATCCTAAACTGCCATTTATAATGTCAAACTTTGTTTGGAAAGTATGACAGTAATGACAGAAAAAACTGTGGGGAACTTTCTTTGACGTGTTTCTGACAGATTTTCGGCATAAGAACTGTCATTACTGTCAAACACAGTAATGACGTTATTATTCAATGGGGAATTTTCTTTGACGTTTTTCTGACAGATTTTCGAGCGGAGAACTGTCATTACTGTCAAACTTTGTTAAGAAAGTATGACAGTAATGACAGTTTTCCGCCCGAAAATCTGTCAGAAAAACGTCAAAGAAAATTCCCCATTATTAGGTAAATTCAAACATTATTCAATTATTCCAACTACATCACTATACTGCGTGTAAAAGGACCCCGAGCAATGGTCTTAGAAACGTATTTGATCTCGCCTCGCTATGAACAACGTTTACTATGGCGTCAAATGCGTCCGCGCATGACGGAGATGACATGTTCCTTTTACACTCTCTAATTAGACTGGAAGGGAATAAAGAGGTGATAAGAGAACAGATAATTCCCAAGGTTCACCCTAATACGTAGGTATACCAACCAGCGCAGCAATGTGCAAGCCTTTACTGCAAACATAACATGCTACAGTAGAAAATGTTAGGTATTTTAAAATAGTTCCGGTGTTAACTTTAACTGCTACACTGTTACGGATGCTCGATAGCTAATTATCGGAAAACTTTAAAATAAACTCATCAGTACGCTCATTTCAATTTGAAATTTTCTTTTTCAAAGACTGGTAGTGGTAGTGCAATTCATGTCGCTATAAAAACGCGTAATTCAGTCTGTTGGTCGGAGAGCATATCGCTGTCTCTATCATCTCGCATCGGTAGGAGTGGGAGAGGTGGATGAGAGTTCGGACCTCCCTGGACTTCGTAGGTACAGTCGACCAAGAATCTGGTCTATCACATTAAGGTTGAAACTCATATGAATGTCAGTAGGAATTAAGATTCATTTAAACCATATTTTTACACTATTATTTATAGCACAGTGAACAAGCGTTTGACCACTATCCTGCCTGATGTTAATCAGCGATGTGGTCTACGATGGATCACACTTGTTCATTAGGTAGGTACATACCTATCACTCAAATACCTATTTACCCAATGTCTGTATGTCTCTACAGCGCAGGAAATACAGACTCCAGCAAGTCATTCCACATCCTGGCGGTACGCACTATGAAAATAGATGCAAACTGTTTGGTTCGCGTAAATCGAATATCCATCTGGTATGGACAAGTTTTTGCCGTATTCCTGGACTAAATGAAAATTAGGTAACTGAAATGATTGAAATACTCTTTTAAAACAAAGTCTGAGGAGGACCCTATTTCATTTCAGCAGGTGTGAACGCCTCGGAACGAAAAAAATGATCTCCGTATAGAAACTAGATCAGCTGATTGTGATGTACTTATGATGAAAAGGTCTAATTCTTTCCGGGGGCATTTATTGACACTGCTGAAACAAACTTATTAGGTTCTTCTACAGACACTGTAGACTTTAGCTTAAAAGGATATTTCCTAATCCATCTATATAAAATAAATGTCTAAAAGGACATAGAAAAGATGCACGTTCATAGAGACGTCATTCAGCCAAGTGGAAATTTATTGAAGTGCTTGCCTTTGAGGGAACGACGGGGTCCCTTCCCTTCCCCTTGCTATAATAAAACTTGACATACTTGCATGGTTGTATGCAAGTAGGAGACAACGCGTGTAAAAAATCAGTAGCTAGAAAACTTAAAAAGCAAACAATATTGCAGTTACTAGTGTTAATAATAAACATACGATTGGACTGAACATTGGTGGAGATATAGCTTAGAACTAGGAGACGGCCAAAGGATACTTTAAATGTTTTTTTTAAACACAATGAACAATCGTTTGACCACCATCCTGCATGATGTTAAGCAGCGATGTGGTCTACGGTGGGGCACACTTGTCCAGTAGTCGCTGTGACGCTTTCTCGAATGGCGTCTTCCAAACGTCAAGAAGACCACAGGCCCCGTTAAATCGCAGCGCCGTATCGTCGAAAGGAAACTGCGAGTCGTGGGAGGAAGCCAGAGCGAGGTCAGGCAGGAGTATTTCTGAAGACGTGACGGGATCTTGTCAAGGCTCTCTACATCTCGGGAGAGCCTTACAATCAACAACAATAATAAAAAACTATGGAAATTAATATTAACATGTTATTACAGCGTCTGTGGTCCAGTTGGTCGTTTGAATAGTGCGTATAAACTGTTTTTTTTGTTGCTTTATTGTTAATTTTAAAATGCCAGGCTTCTGCGAAATTATTTTGTGCTATGCCTTTTTACAAACACGCGCTATTGCTCCTGAACTCTTCCATTCTTCAGCCAAGTCCTTATAAAATATTTTTTGAATGTGTTCATTTTAAACTCATCTAAAATCTGACTCGAAGAAGTACCATCTTTCTTGTATTTTTTCCAAAGGCAATAGAGGTAACGTCGCTGTTAATGCTAATATTCTTCTCGTGTTTTTTCGTTTTTTTCAGTTGTCTCCACTTTTTCCAAGTGCTTTGTGAAAATGATAGTAACACCCCCCCCCCCCCCTTTTTTTCAGTTTTCGGTAATACGATTCTCATAGCTTTAGCAATAGCTGCCTCAAAACCAGCCATTATATAAGCGGGCTTCCACTCGTAAACAAAATACTTAAAAATATTCCATTCTTCCCTACCAGTAGGGATAGACCAGTAAGGATATGTGGAACAGGGGCGCTGGACTTGGCGAGTTGTGTGACGCTGGACTTGGCCTGTTGTGAACTAAAATCAAAAGAACCTAAAGATCATTCATTCTATTACAAAATAACGAATATTTACTGCACGACCACCTTTACAATCAACAGACGCATTTCCTCTGCACCTTTAATTTATATCCCCAGCAATCCAATAAGAATTCGTTCTCCCGGGAGTGCTTTAAAAGAAATCCATTTCATTTGTTCAGGTGCCCTAAAAGTTATAGTGAACGACTAAAGCAGCTGTCATTTTTGTGCAAACTTCGGACATTATGAAGGTAATACTTGTTTTTTTAGTTGATACGGTTACTGCTTAAGTTTGCTTACACAGTGCGTTTCAAAATATTGTGGTTGAACAGATTGTTTTGGTTCTACCGGTACTTCGATGAATTTCGCTTATTGGAGTAACATTACTGTCTTTGCATTCGCTGAATGGTTCCAGCAGTTGTTTTCTTTCTTTTATTGCAAACTAGGAGTATCCGGGCGACTTTATCCGCGTATGCTTTTTTTATATGTTTGTTAGCGGATAACTTCGTCTTCGTTTATGAACCGATTTTGATTATAATTTTTTTGTTCGAAAGAAGATATTTCAGAGTTGGACCCATGATAAGGAAATCAGGGTTTTATAATTTCAGACCAGAAAAATCAAGGGGCGACTAATAGGTATTGGTTGAAGTCGATTATTTTTTTCTATAAAATTGATATTATTTTAATGCTTGAGTTAAATTAGTCAGTAAGAATCACACACGATTTATTTCATGGTTTGACTCGATCATTTACACCGTTCCGGTATTTTGTTCGTTCGTTTTCGTTCATTTGGGTATAAATACAGCCATAGTCCTAATACAGAGTAGAATGCATTTCCCCACCAAGTTTTGTCAAAAACCGTTCAGCAATATTTACGTGAAAAAGTAACACCGCGCACATCTTATAGAGTAAAATTACATACAGGGTGAGTCGGAAATACGCCATTTGAGCCGGATTCTTCACATTCTTTAGACCCTAGGACCTCTGAGTCCAGTTTAGTAGACTTCGGCTTTAAACGGTGTATCCAAAACATTCCGTATACAATGCCAAGGATATTTTCGCGCATTCCAACTTCTGAATCATCCTATACAAGATGTCACCGACTGACTGTTCATCTATGCACATAGGTGTAGTTGTACGTGTATATTTTTGCCAATAGGTTCGTTAGTGTATCAGATTACTGGACCGCTGTTAGTTCATCATGTTTCAACAGGGCAGTTTGATATGTTGTGTATTTTGCGGTCACAGTCGGAGTTGTTTCGTTACTAGCTTCAATATGTGTTTGGTATCGTTATCGTCATATTAGCCTATGTAGAACCGTTGACCGTTGGGGCAAACGAGTTCTCGAGTGGAGACCGCGTGAAATGGTTCAAAGATGTCGATAAACAAAATGAAATGGTTTAAAGATGTCGCATTGTTCGTGAACGTCAGTGTCTCGTCACTGTATTTCATTTGTAACGTCTACTTTAACATTATGGTAATGCAATAAAGTTATTGAGTATTGAGATAACTAGCGAACATATGTAAGTAGATACGTGATAAACATGTTAGCCGTGAGACAAACGAGTTCTCGAGTGGAGACCGCGTCTCGGCAAACGCACTCCGTTTGCCTAGGACGCCCTCAGGAAAGGTGGACTGAGGATATACGCAAGATGGCTGGCAGAAGCTGGATGCGAGAAGCCGAAATTGGAGAGGCCTATATCCAGCAGTGGACATGTATGGGCTGATGGTGATGATGATCGTTGTCGTGACTTTTTTTGAAATGATTATGTTGCCATAACCTTCTTTTTATTAATATTTTACAACAACAAACACATATTGCCTTCATC
>SJJU01005021.1:0-37908 GCA_012932125.1 Conopomorpha cramerella
TAGCTTAGCCACTAATACCTATATTTACTTCAATTCCAAATTAATTTTAAAACATACCTAGTCGGTACCATACCAATTAAAAAACTTGACAAATAAGTATCCCGTAATTATGTAGAGTAGAACTACATATAGGTACGTGTATATTAATATCATCGCCCAATATTATCCAATTTAACCTGAATTTCAACACGATGTACAACCGCCACTTATACCTGTCTTAAATATTAGTCCCACATGATACAAGCGAACGCAGTTACAATTAGAAAATAATTACTGGTATTAGAATACCCGAATCGATTACGGCTCAAAGGCAAACAGGCATTATGTGCTCAAAATTAAAATCGAATTTAGGAGCTCGCTTCCAAAAAGGGTTACCATATAACCTTGGACCGTGGGTTTAAGTAAAAGGGATTGCAAGAGAGCTCTCTTTAGTGAAGACATACATACACACTCGTGTATAAGCGAATGCGGTGTAAAAGTGACATGGGTTGTCCGCCTCATATTATTTCATACTAGGATTATAAATATATACGTATATAACTGGGGAACGTTATACAGGTACCGTTAGCAATATAATCTTTTCGAGTATGAATAATAATAGGTACATCATTGTAAAATTTTCCCGCGGTCACGTTGGGTTAATCACGCTTGGTGAACCGTGGGCATTGGCTTAGCAAGTGCCTCTGCCTACCCCGATTTGGAATAGGCAGAGTAGGCGACGAGTCGGCGGCTAGTATGATTGGTGTCGGTTCTCTTTTCTTTAAAATTATCATACTAGAACATAATATGTTTCTAATAATCACCATACTAGAGCTAGCTAGTATCATTAATATTGTTATAATTTGTTCATCGCCCTTGCAGAAAAGGCTATAAATGAGCTAGAAGTAACTGGCACACATAACTTCCAAGATTCTTATTGTAAAAGAAAAATGTATAGTTATCAACTATTACATATAAAAAGCCCGTTGGTGTAGTGGTCAGCAAGTCTGCCTCTATACCGTAGGGTCGTGGGTTCCATTCCCACCGCTGACAAGTACTTAGGTGACGAGCTTTTAAGTACTTGTTGGATGTGTCTGGGTGTTTTATTCATATAAGTATGTATTTAAAAGAAAAAAATATATATTTAAGCAAGTATATCTCGTTGTCTGAATTCCATAACACAAGAGCTTTAGCTACTTAACATGGGATGAAGGCAATGTGTGTGTTGTTGTAAAATATGTATTTATTTATATATAAAAAATGTTCTTTATCATAATAATATAAATTGGGTAGACAATGGAATTATTCAGTTGCCGATGCTGACGTTACTTTAACTTTTTCCACCAGAGCCATACAAGCGAGACACCAATTAAAATCGCATTTCGAAATGATTTTGTACACGAAACGCCCATTTTCATGTGTTTATAACTACCCGTCTGTAATGTTTTGAACTACATTTTACTGTAAATTGATTTGCTTTTAAACAATAATTTTTGTTTTCGGCGATGGGCTCACCCCCTGTCACGTTGGGTTAAATACGCTTGGTGAACCGTGGGCATTTGCTAATTAAGCAAGTGCCTCTGCCTACCCCGCTTTGGGATTAAAAGGCGTGAAGTGTATTTATTTTTTTGTTTTCGTTAGTCTTTGAAAATGTTTTTTTTTAAGTACATACATGATCGTAATCTTTTTATTTCCAGAACGAAGATGAAAAGCAGATAACGCACAAATTATTCCGTCCATCCACGTCGAATCGGTGAGTATTACTGACTTATTTTCTTCATACAGATCGATTAATGAGAGCTGGCATATTTTTTAACAACACCCACATTGCCTTCATCCCATGTTAAGTAGCTAAAGCACTTGTGTTATGGAAATCAGACAACGAAATATACTTATTTAAATGCTTTTTTTTTCCTTTAAATACATACTTATATATATAAACCACCCAGACACATCCAACAAGTACTTAAAAGCTCATCACCTAAATACCTGCCAGCGGTGGGAATCGAACCCACGGCCCTATGGAGCAGAGGCAGACATGCTGACCATTACACCAATGGGCCGGTCAAATAATATATTAACACATTTACACAATGCACTTGTGTCGTGTCTTAGAATAAACGAGCGGTGTGACGTATACAGAGTGTTTATTTAATTTTCCGATGTCAGCTACGTGCTACAAAAAACGTGTCACTAAACCCTAGTTATGGGTTAGTGACACGCATAATGTTACTATAGTAAAGTAAATATACTAATTAAATAGATACACGTAATTATGTATGAATATCTTATTCTATATGTTATATACTCAATACTTTTATCAGTATTTTCTCCTTAATTACTCATATTTTTCTTTTACTTACCTCTGTTATGAGTAAGAATGTTCAAAAAATCTTGTTTGTTTTAAAATAGGTTACCAACTGCCCAAGTGTGGCTGACAAACTATTAATGGAAACTGTTTTGGCTAAGGTGATATTTATACAACTTATTTTATGTACTAAGTACTCTGTATGTTTCCTATACTAAATAAATAAAAAAAAATGCTGTATTAGTCAAATTGGATTTGTGTGATTACTGTGAACATGCCAGCTCTTATTAGTCGATCTAAGTAGATTTTATTTTAACATGTTTTGTTTTATGAAAAACACACTTGGGAAATATTCACCGGTGGGTACAATGCAAAAACCAAACAAGTACAATGTATCAAAACTCGAAAAGCGCAACTCCCATATGTTATTACCGAATTGGCAATTCCGTGCAATCGCGTCGTAAGTCGAAATAAGTCACGAAGGCTTTAAACCTGGCGCCTTAGGGTGCAATTACACTGGGCCGTAAAGCGTGCACTTGTCGCCTTCCCCCGTCGCGGCGTCTCTCGCCGAGCGCGCATAAATACCGGCCGCGGCGCGCGTGATTCAAACCCGCGCGGTAATTATTGTCTAAAATATTGGCGGAGTAAGATAACACGTACGTCGCGCCTTCTCTAACCAGAACTCTGACGACACCCTAAACCGTTTACACGGTGGACCCCGAACATTGGCCGAAAGACACTCACAATAAGGGTGCCGCCGGCTGCTTTATCTATAGAAACTCTTGATCGTGACTTTTCGATTGAGATTTTGGTAATTATTCTGATTATGAGAGAGAGAGAGATTCGTGACTGCGCCTGGCCCGACCTCCCCCGGGACCAATAAAACGAAAATAACGTAAGGAAAACGGAAGACAGATGGTCAGAGTAATGGCAATAGATAACGGAGTAAATGGCCAAATAAAAAGGCTGATAAGTGGCATTATAATTATTGGGGAATGCTTATCATTTTAATATCATTGGATCAACTTGTAGCCTAGTTAACGGTTCCACCACGATCCACTTTTGGAATTCATGATTGTGTCGTCTTCGTTTTGATATTGATTAAGCGTATACCAATAGTCTTTCCACAACTATTTTTTCGAAAGAGAAACGTCGTGAGGAAACTTTCAGACTGTAATTGGTCGAGACCCTATAGCGGCGATAATGTTCTCAAGCTGAAATGTGGGTATTTAGTAGCGAACAATCCTAATCCTAAGTATGAAAACAGACCTATAATGTACTATAATACCGTAAATAAACTTGTTTACGTATCCTCCTACAGATTCCACACATAAGTTTACGGCGGTTTCACTTGTTCTACATTATGATTGACTCCTTGACACCAGCTACCTGTTGGAACGTCAACTCAAACATTCTCGAACAACTCCCATCGCAAGTCGAACAACCAACTCTGTCCCAAAGTTCAGCGCCAATAAAATGAAGTTGCGAACAATGCATCAACTCGATCCCATAAACAAGAGTCGTAATCCCAACATCCCGCGAAAGTTAGCATGCATTGACTTTGAAAGTCATCGAAAACAAACTTCCCGTGTGTGTGTGTGTGTATGGAACTATTCGGCGCGCCACGCATACTTCGCAACTAGAACAGCTGTAAAACAAAGTGGCGAAGGGTCTAGGAACTTAGTACGCCAACTACCTCTGCGGGGCGCCCGGCTCGTCCCCGCCGGCTCCGCGAGCATATGTCCTGCGAACTCGCGCCGCAAACTCCCACCAACTCGCAACAACTTTGACAGTTTAATTTGCGAACGGTCGACGACCCCATCGATTCTAAAAAGTTTAACTAGGTTCAACTAAGTATTGCGTCAGATGATAACAGCCTACCCCCCTCCCACCAGCCCCGTGCAGATAAACTTTTAAAATGACTTTGGAAGCTTTTGAGCTTTTAATCGGTAAAGTTGTACAGACAGACAGTTCGGGCACAATCCTTGAACCGCTTGCGCCGGCGACGTCGGGCGGCCGCAAAACTTTGTTTTACAGGACTACTTTTCTTCTTGTTTCAAGGTTGGACTCTTAAAACAAACTCCAGTTCGACGGAGTTCGTGAACTCGGGCGCCAACAATTTACAAATTTCTCTCTTTCATAACAACTAACTGCCGCTCGTCGCGTGGAGAAAGTTGTCCTGCGTAGATCTTGATTGCATTGTCTGGGGCGCAGATCAGCTGATGGTGCACGTCACGCGCCCGGTCATCCCTCTACCAACTGAATTAATGCTTTTTTTACTACGACTGGTATTTCGGAAGCTGTTGATTTCTTTTGTTTTTCCGAAAGTGCGGAGGGACGTGCAGTTCAAGTTCCGGCCTTCCCTCCGACGTGTTTATTCAATTTGTTTAAGTGACATTGATAGCATCGACTGCGGTCGAAAAAAAACGCGTCTGTGGCGTCCCCTGCTGCGGACTTTTCTTTTTTCAGTGAACGCCTCACCTGCTCGGTGGCTAAGTGGCTTCGCGCTAAAACGATGATTGGCGTTTAATGTAAAAGCGTCTGCCTTTTTCACAGGACGGGGGAACTTCGTGCGTATAATTATGTTTGGGAACCCGAAAACATTATTGCAGTTATAACAATAATTTATGTTGCCTGACAAATAAACCCTGCAGTTCAAAATTACTTCTCAATTTTAAATTTACAACGATGAAAAAGCATTTGTCAGCTAAATTAAGATCTGAATACTGTGTCACTTAAAGGAGATACACTTATTAAATGGAATCTCAACCTATAGTGCTATAGAAAGCTGTTCTGAACGTATGAAATAGGAAGCTCTTTTTAACTTTAGACTACCGATAGCGCAGAGATAGACAATACTGTTAAACTTGTAACACCGATTGAAATATCTTTTACCGTTCTTTTAAACGCAATCGTTCTTTTAACAAATCTGTCATCGTTGGCTAACGTAGTTATTTACTCCGATTACAAACCTCAATGACGTGCATATTATCAGCATTTATATACAACATGGTAAGAGTCTGAAATCAATTGCAGCCTAGGCTAAATGCAGTATCGGGTGAAGCGCGTAAATTTTACGTAACTAGCAATAAATAGGTTGCGGGTGTAAGGCGGGGCGGTGTGGGCGGGCAGTGCGCGCGCACCGCGCCCCGCTCCGCGGCGGCGGCGGCGGCCGGGCTGGCTCACTGTGCGCCGCGCCACCTACCCCGCACCACACAACTACGACGCTGCTACGGGATACAAATCGGCTACGTAAAGTTGCTACGGCGTAGACCAACTACGCACCGCGTAGTTTTTTTTTCTATAAATCAAGGATTTTGTGTTCCCAGTGCTGTGCAAATTGTGTGCAATTAAACTTTCGTGTGTGATGAGTTTCTACATCATACAGTTTTTATAGCGATGTCTGCGCTAGTAAGACCTGTTTGGTAAGTCAGAAAAATATCTTTACGATTTTTTTTCTCGGGGACGATGCAACTTTTTCGCTTCCGAAAGGCGAAACTTTGTAATGTACATTATTTGACGACATCATGACTAATGTCGGGTCGTGTAAGTTTATGTTCGTTGCGGTAACGACTTTTGTGTTCTTTCAGCTTTTTTCTGTGCGTGATTTTCAAGAAGTGTTGATAAATAAAACGAAAAGTAAACGCACAATTCCCACGCTTTGAAAAACCATTTCACGATAATATGCTTTCAAAGTAGGCTTCGTCTGATTCTAGACAAAAAATTGTTAACATGTTGGATATAAATGCTGGTAATAAATAGTTTTAGAAAGTTATAAAAAAAATGTGTGGATGATAAGGTATGGATGAAAGAGCGGTATTTGTTTAATAGTTTTTTATGAACAATTTCTTTCTTTTTTATTTAATAAAAATTACTTCGCTGTGAGTATACTATATACTAACTTCGGTGTAACTTTCATATGAAAGTTGCTTTTTACCAAAACTCTAAATACATAAATAAAATACTTACTACAGAATATATTTTACAATTCTTTACGAAAACTTCCAGACTTAAGAAAGGGTTAGAAAGATAGGGTTATATAAATTAAACAAAGTACAAATAAATTTTGCAGTTGCGTATAAATTACATAAATTCCTATGCAACCTTTTATTTCTTACAGCTTTAAAAAATACTAATATAAGCTAATATTACTTTCTAATTCATGCAGAAAATCGTTAAGAATGTTAATAATCTCTACCAGGACTTTAGTGAAAAAATCTTTGAAAATGTTTACAAAATATATACTTTATTTGAATACACTATTTTGTAGACTAGAAACCAATCGTGGCTTAGATAGAATACTAATATAGAATATGCACCTAATAAACCCATGTACTCCGATATCGTTTCATTAGCTAGAAACACGTGTTCGAAATAACTTTAAACAAAAAAAAACTCAAACAGTTAAAAATCACAACTTATAATGTTTTCTCATATAAACCACTGTCAGAACGAACAAAAAATAATTAAGACTTATCTAAATGACGCTGTAGTTCCCGGCTCTAACAGGAATGTTGGTGGAATTATCCCGGATACCTACTGATACTTTAATAAGTTGAACTAGATAATGCATTATCATAACATACACCACATAATATTTTATTAGTTTAGTTTTTACGAAACTTCTACAATGAGGAACAACTACTACTAACTAACTGTAACGTTGCGAAAATATAATACTACATTCTCTTTTTATGATACATTGTTACTGCTCTTAATAATTCAATTAATTCTTACAACAACAATACGCAATGTACTCGCAACATAACGTATTGTACGATACGCCACAACAGTGTATGCAGAGATCAATTTAAACCAATTTCACACGCCGTGCGGTGGGCGGACTCCATCAAGATAAGCCGTGCAATTGTTTCGGGTCCGTGTTGGTACAACCTTATCTGATGGGCACCTGTTACCTACCTACGTTTCACTTCACTAAACTATGTTATTAAGCGAGAGGGTACTTCTTTTTTTTTGGTAATTATTTTTTCGTAGCCGCGCTGCTGGTTTTGGGCGGAGAAATAACGATACTAAAATTTATTTACTTGTTATAATTACTCTAATACAGCGTAAGGATGAGTTTAATGAATTATCAACTTTTGGAGAATATCTACTGCAATCTACGGAGGAATAAATTCATTATCTTGCTAATTGCTTACTAGATTTTATTCTCAGTTAAGCTTTGATTTGAAAAAAAATTGTTTCATTAAGTGACCGCGATTTTATATTAAAAGCTTAAAAGAAAAAAGCCTACTTCAACCAGTAAAGTTTACAAATTTGTGGTTTTCTGATGGATGCAATTATCGGAACAGAATTACATTTTCATGGAACCAAACTTCTCTTTCAAATGAAAAAGGATCATCCAAATCGGTTCACCCAGTCCAAAGTTTTGAGGTTACAAACATAAAGCTCCTCCTTTTTACAAAAGTTTTAAATTACATAAACGACACACACCTCTACATAATCGAAGTCACGTCTGGTCTAAAAGAATCATCAGCGTCACGACAGCATTACCTTTTCCAATTTGAACAAGAAATATTTTTAAGTAACAAACCGGGAAATTGATATATGTATGTACGTATGATATTAAATCTGATCTACATTTATATCCACAAATTGGTCAAATATCATATAAAGGTACAAAAATAATAAATCACTTTTTTTTCTACAGAATATTTTGTTACTAACAAAACTGTACAATTGTTCTGATTTCTTCACATTTTCTTGATTAAACGTAACATTTACATACTTGATTTATTTAACTATGTTTCCGGATATTCAATAAGCTGGATATCAATAAACCAAGAATACGAACCAACTAAAATATTCACTATTCCACATTTAAATTACCAAAAACCCTCCGAAATTTCATAATATTTCCGATCCTTATCCCACCTGAACAAATAGAAGCTCAATCTTTCCTTAACCTTTCGCTTCAAGGGCTATCGAGTAACAAGTAGTAGACGTTGTACAAACAGCCGGCCCGCCGTAAAACGCAGAGGCAGAAAATCAGCGTGTTACTTCGTTCTTTTCTTTCCGTTGCGAAAGTGTGAGAGAGAAACATACTGTTCTCTAGAACGTGTTATGGGAAACACAAGCGGTTGCGGACGTAACGAACACCGCACCGTCGGGACGGGTCCGGTATACGTCACACCACAGACTAAATCTGTTGAATTTGTTAGGGTTGACGATGGTTTCATCACATTTGTGAACTATAACTTTTACCTACTGAACAAGTGTGCTCCATCGTAGACCACATCGCTGCTTAACATCAGGCAGAATGTTGGTCAAACGCTTGTTCATAGTGAAAAAAAAACGCACTGGCCAATTATTTTACGTTTGTATATGTCGATATCAGTTTACGTACATAAAAGGAATGACAACTGACATTACGAAAATATTACTTAATTTTGTTTTAAGTAACCCAACAATTCTTGGATTCGCATTTATTTCATGTTGTTCTATTTGATTTTATGCAAGTTTCACGTTTTCTATTTCATGTAAGTTGATACTTACCTTTGATTTACACGCGGCGTGATACTCGGTGCTAATATTACATACTTGTACTTTTCGTGTATATGTATTATCTACTTATTATTACTATGACTAGGTGTACCGTGCGGTGTTACTCGCGTTTTTCGTTCCCGTGGGAATTTAGGGATAAAATATAGCCTCTGTTGTTCAGGAATAATGTAGCTTTACAACAGTGAAAGAATTATTAAAATCTGTCCAGTAGTTTCGGAGTCTATTCAATTCACACAAGCAAACAAAATATCAAACCTTTCCTCTTTATAATATTGATACAGATATACTCGCACCGTGATACTTAGTACTAACATTAAAATACTTTTCGTGTATATTACCTTCTTAATTATAAGAAGGTAAGTAATATACACAGATGCAACGTCCTGACGTCGTCGACTGGTAACGTTTACTCGTTAAAGGAATGAGAGATTACTTCATAAATCGGTGTTCAAACAAATGCCGATCGCGTCATCAACTGTGTGTAATACACACCGCAGCGATCTATTGAATTAGTTAGGGCTGTCGTAGTACTTTTTTATGAAAGGGCTTAGTTTAGACAACAACTAATCCGTATCCACATTAAGTTAGCAGCTAAGTCTGTAGTTGACTTAAAACCTTGAACTAAATATGCGTAACTACGCATATCATGAATAAGTACTTATAATTTTTAAACATATAGTCAGCATTCGGAGTAACGTTGGTTGGTCGTGAATAGGAAAGAGATAAAAATACTGTATCTCCAGTTTAGCCGGGGTCAAGAAAATTGATAATAGTCCAAACGTTTTGCAACCATTTTACAACTCAAAACAGTCAATAAAAACTAGTAAAGAAATAAACATTTGTATAAAATCTGTGTATATTATAACCTTATTATGATTTATATGCAACGATACCTACTGCAAAGTAGGAATATCTGCTCAGTGCTTTTTGAAAAAAGTAAACGACAAGGTAATAAATATTTATTTTTTATGAGTAGAATTGTTTATCTTTGTATTTATTTACATCTCTTAAACATATCTAGATATTCTCCCTACAAAATGTAATAATTCTTAATAGTTGTACTAAATTCAAAATTGTACGTTTTCGACACCTTTTTATAACGCATCTTATTAATAGTTTAAAATGGGTATTACGGTGCGAAATTTACCAAAGATAAGCTCAGCTTACCTTCGTTGTTTGCTCGACGTTTACCCGGTTTAAACTATTAACCCTTAACTGCATGATTTTTTTGTCTGAATAAAAACCTATCCTTTCTTAAATAATGCATAATGCAGGCCACATACTGCATTATGGGAAAAAAATAAAAAATTAAAAGTGGTCTAAAGTCAAAACTGCGTTCATACGTATTAGTTGTACCTTTGACAATAATTTAGAATAATAAATCTGGAGATGGGATGGCTAGAAGAAAAAAAATCGAGGAAACTTATACTGATGTAGTATTACATCACTATGCAGCTAAGGGTTAAGGTAATGTCAGTCGGTGTTTATTTAAAAAAATATATCACGCATTCATTTTCTGCAAAAATAGCGGACACAGTTGATAAAATCCAAACAAATACATCATGATGTGTATATTTGTTTTCACGATAAAAGCAACCATATAATCGCATATCACGTAAGAAATTTAACTTGATATAATTCTGTAATAAGCCGTCATCCTTCCACGTAAGTGAGGGCGCTACATCGCTAACCCCAGCACCCTCTGAATAGCTTTTCAGGGTTGCCGAATCTCTTTGTCGCCATTATTACAATTTTACAGCATAGTTTTTTTTTATCCTTTCTTAGCATTATGGAAAATATAAAATACAAATAAATAAACGGCATGAACAAGTGACTCAAAATCGAGAGGAGTGGAGGAAACAGGGGGAGGCCTTTGCCCAGCAGTGGGACACAAAAACGGGCTAAAGAAAAAAAAATAAACGGTTTATTTGTACTTTAACGTTATCTGTCTATGCAATGATTCGCGAATGATTTCATGATGTGAAACGTGTTATTTTAATTATAAAAACTTATATCAAGTTGGCTGTTTTAAACATATTAAGCCAATCAAAAGTGTAAAAATAAAATTAACAAACTCTTAATCACGGCATCACGCGCGGCAGTGGAGAAATTTCGCTAATACGTTTTTGTTTGTGTTTGTTATAGTCAAGGGAAGGTTATTGTAAAAGAAAAAATAAGAAAATTACGCGGAAAATTATACTAATTTATTAATTTATTAACTAATTCCTAACAAAAATTCATCAATCTATACATAGTATGAAACGAAGACCTCCCATTGTCTTCTATCTTTAAAACTAAGCATTGGATTTTGATGCGGTTTCCTGTAATAGATAGAGTAATTCTAGAGTACAATTCATATAAACCTTGCTCTGAAATATAATAGATAATATCAGAGACACACTGCTAATAGTGTATATTGGTAATAGTGTATAAAACAATGTTTACCGGGTCAGCTATTAGTAAATATAACAGGAAAACGTCTATCAGGTCCCCTAGTACTACATAACTTTTATTGTCTTGTAGTAAAAATATTTACTCAGTTTCATATCGTGACGCCAAAATATATTCTTTCGATTTTTCAGAAACTTAAAAGTTTGCTCTTACATCGCCATTACTGACACTAACGGCATCTATTATACATTCTACGAACTAATAGTAAAAACGCAGTGGCAACCCTGGCTCAGTCGCTATTGGTCCGCGCGGTCCCGCTCCTGTGGGGTGCGTACCTCTCGCGCTAGTCCGCGGTACACTACCCTTGTTTCAACTCCTACTAACTATTGATTGCAACTCACATGGTGAAAACTTTAGCCCTCAGGAAAATCAATGCGTGCATTGCATTCGAATAAAAAAGACTGAGCTGTGACAACTAAGTCGTACTGAACTGAGGGAAAATAAAAGAATACGTACATACATTTCGGCAAATAGTGATTTTGATTTCTGATAAACTTCTAAGTTTTGTTGTTTTCTGTAACTGAACTTCTGTTGAAAGCTACCAATAGCTTCCTCTTGGTATTTTATTAGTAGAAACTAAATGTGAATGCAATGAAATCCGAGAACAATACTAGTGAGTACTTACTTTGTATTTTTTATCAGTTTTGTGTGAAATCATTGTGCGTCTCAAAGTTATGTACGTGGATAAATTTAGTTCGCATTTATTATACGTTTAAAAAAGTTAATTCGTGAAAGTGCCGAGTTGTAATGTCAATTGTTTTCATAGTGAGATTTAATTTTAAAAATTTAACAGTGCGATTATCAACGGAAAGATAGGTAAATGTATCCATATTTTTTATAATTAGCAATGAGTCAATTGTACTCGAACGCATTCTAATAGCAATTACACAGTTCACTGGCTCAGAAATAAACATGGGGTATAATTCACTTTAATCTTAAAGAGTGAGTCAACAGCAGACGCTGTCCCGTTGCCCGTTATCTATCGCCCGCCGCTCCAAAACTTTCAATTCTGGCCTAAAATTCACGAAAGCATTTATCTTTCACAAGGAGTCGATTTAAAAGCGAAATCACGCGAGCACACGCGGCCATTATCGCGCCGGCGAGATCCGCAGGCCGCGCCAACTCTATGAATGTAATCCACTGGATTTACTCACTGATTTACAGCCAAGCCAAGCCCGAAAGGGCGCCACTCTGCGCTCAAGGAAAAGTGATAATGTCTTAATCCCACCACACTTGAGACTACGAACTCAGACACCCCCGCACAGATTTTATGGTCGGCGCCAAGACGGTTTTGATTTATGATTTCAATAATTAAGAATTCTAAGGTGCAATTTGAATTCGAAAGCCGTGATTTCTTAGGGCCGCGGTGTGTTTGTTATGGACGAAAGGGTCTCGCGTTATGAGGCGGCATTCCGCGGGCGGAAGTTAATGCGCTCGTAATTCAAAGGTGGATTGCGCCCGAGTACTTACGGGCCGAAGACGGGATTCTTTGGGGAATAAGGGCTCTTCAAATTACCACATGCACTCGTAATTTTGCGTCATTTAAATATTGGAATATTAGTGGTGTACCGTACGACCCATAAATAGCTTTACAACAATCGTCTTCTAAGTATAACAAAATGTGATGATTGTAAATTCATGGAGCGTTTGAAATGACATATTAAAATCTCGACAGTGTAACATTGTGCACGTCCCGTGCTGCTTAATGAAGTTATCAACGCAACAACACCTCGTGCAGCTTTGTAGTAAATTTTGAGCAAATCTTTTTCTCAACCCTCGTAGAGCGTCATAAGCCCGGGCGGGTCGTCGGCGTCACGTCTTCAGCTAATCCCCACGCGACTTTATACCGACCTCCGTATATCGCGGGAAGATCTCCCCACATTACAATTAACGCGGGATAACCCTGCACTCGCCACCCGGGCGGTCCAACCCGGTAGCGAGCGGGTTTAACCCTTTCCCGGGGTTTCTAATTACCCTATACACACATGCGTGCAGATAGCGCACTGCTTGCCGTCACGTACTACCTCTACTTGCTGTTCTTGAGTGCCAGCCAGTCAGATCCCTTGCAGGTTACCATGTCCCTTAGGCCAGTATAAACTAGTTTTGTATAGATTTGTGTCGGTTATACACGTTAGATGTTGAAAGGGTCTCATTTAGTACAAACGTTCGTAATAAACAGAGGTCAGTTGGTCGTATGTGCATTAGATTAGACGTACATCGTCTCAGCACGTAGCGCGTGAGATGTGGGCACAACAACACTGATTTCGTATTCAATCAACGGTGTAGGCAGGATTCATTAAGCGACGCGTGACGGTCCACTACGTTTATTATTGGGAAAAGAGATCTATCTGAGGATAACGTATCCCTATTTAATGAACATTATCATTTCATTCATAATATTAGCCCCGTATAGTAGTCTTATTTAAACGGAAACTGTTATTGTTTGTTTAGTTTTTATTACAATCACTCTTATTAAAAACTATAATTATACCACTGGAAACAAAAATAAAGTGGCCTGTTATTTAAAGTCACATTTGACGATGATTGCTTCGTTAGTAGTCTATAAATCGTTTTCAAACGATAAACTAAAGTTCATGTGCATATTGAAAACCTACCTACCTGCACAGGTCTAAACTAGGAACAGAAATATATGAGAACAAGAAACATTTTTGTTTTCATAAACAAAAATAACGCCTTTTTAAAACACAATATTTCATTTAAAAACGTACCCATCATCTCTGTGTGCTCAAATCGTACACAAAAATACACACTTTGCCCGAAATTGAGTTAGCTGTTCCAGGGTGCTAAGTTAAGACATATCTATCATATTAAAAAAAACATTTACACAAAAAAGTTCACTACAACCTATTTTTTATGTGCCCTGACTCAATCCACGTGTATGGCGGGTCAATAGCGCATCCAACTTTTAAATCTCAATATTTCCGAATTGAGTCCTTTCTGTGTAACTACGTCCAATTCTACTCGACTTTTTACTGTGTCAAGCATTTCCACCTCTGAGATATTGTAAACTGAACCGTTGCATAAACCTAACTATAACAAGCTTGCTGTACTAAGTACCTCCAAGTTTCTCGCAAGGACCCTCACCTCCGTCAAGGGCCGCGATTACCATCTCGGGTTCTCTCGAGGCCAGACAAGTCAATCTGCGACCAATGTCCTGAGCTTTGCCGGTATACGTTTCCTTTTAAAATAGTTGTCTGGTACGATTCAATTTGCGTAGGTCCACGTGGCCTGGTAGACGGCGCATATTGCACAAAGTTTCTGAGACTATCGACGATCGATATGTCGATCGCCGACGGTCCTAGGAACTCTCTGTAGTAAGGAGATTGTTAATGGAGATTATTATTATTATAAAGACAGGCTCAGATTGCGGGCAAAGAGCGGAAATGTTTAGAGGTACGCCACGGAATGGCTACCATCTGACTGTAGCTAGTCCAATGTTTGATAAGTTTCGATTCTAAACGATAAATAACTATACATGTATACCTACTATTTCATTTAATATTTACCGAAACTAAAGTTTGTGTTTGTGCGTGTGATTTTTTGCGTGTGTGATTGCTTTTGAACGCTTTGTATGATAATACTTTTTAAAGTTATTAAAGTACGAATTAAGACAACATATTACTTATAGTATAGAGCCAATAATACTGTCCTAATGCTAAGACCTAAAACTGCATTGTGGATCACATGACAGCGTCTAATGACGTGACATACGTCAGTCACTAAAATGACAGTTCAAACGGATAAACTTTTGACTGAAAAGTTTTCTCAAGTTACGTCGTGTCATAAAGTTACAGAAAAGTTTTTGATATTATAATTATTCTTTAGCACACCGTTTATGTGTTAGCTTCACTGATAGGTTACGCGGCGTGGCGAAAGTTATTTGGACAACTACAAATTCTTAACGTTATCTATCGTAGAACGTACTCAAGTAGGTATCTACCTGACAGAAATCTACAAAAAAGAATCTTACCCAAGTGTGTTTATCAACTCTATACTTTATTCCGCTTGTTTACTAGCTTTATTTTAATAATTAGTTCCTTCGATTGATTTTCTTTTGCTACTTACAATGAGTTCCATATTCCTACAATCTTGACCCAACAAAATGAACACCAAACTTTGTTTTGGTTTGAAAGCTCTTGAGTGAAATGGTTTTTACGTGGGAACGATTTTTGTGCAATACCAAACCGAATAATAAGTGTTTTGTTGTGATTATCTCTATGTGGATCGCCGAGAATCATTTCCGCGTAAAAATATTGTGTCTGTGGATGGAAAATCGCAAGTATATTTCCGCTCTTTTTATTATATACTGATGTGTATTATGTGTGGAGTAGAGTGGTCGGCGATTCTGAGGAGAGTTGTTGTTGTAGGTCGTCCGGGCTGAGCGTGCCGGCGCCGCTGCAGCTGAACAAGCGGCGGCTGGAGTTGGGCGCGGCCGCGGCCGACGTGGCGCTGGACGCGGAGCGCCGCGCGCCCGACCTTGACGACGACGCCGCCAAGCGCCGCCGACACCGCCACCACGACGAACACTCCTTCCTCACAGATACACAAACCGCAATAAAAACACTCGCCAATCATTGGCAAAGAGATTCCACAAGGAGTTCCATCGAAGATAACGAAGAAACAAACGGCTTCGAAAACGTCTTCCACGAGAAAAGAACCGAGAAAATGCTTCCATCCTCACATTCACCGTCCCCGGAACACAGTGCGATATCACACAGGAACCACCTCAGTGACGAGCACGAAAGTCTGCACGACAGTCACTATGAAAGTAGATCAATCAAATGTGAAAAAGATAGACTGGACGACGATTACTCTATGTCTAAAAACGGTAAATATCAATATGACGACCTGGCGAACTTCGACGAGCTTGTTGATTCATCTTCAAACGACCTGGAAATCGACATGTCAGATAGAGTAGATGACGACGACAGAGAGTCGAAACATCGAAGAAAAGGCGAGTCTATGTCTGTAAACAAACAATCTTTGTACAACGCGTATAAAGCAGCGACAGCAGCGCTTCCCTATTCAACTCAATCGGCGTTCAAACCTCCCGCGGAGGTGAAGCATCGGCTTCACGGATCAACGATACCGAGCGAGCCGTTCGGTGGATTCCCCAACGAGCACAGCGAGCGGCGCGAGCAGAAGGTGTCGAAGCAGTACACGGTGCTGCAGCCGGCGGGCGCGGGGTCGCGCGCGGCCACGGCGCTGCAGGAGGCGCGCGCCGTGCCCGCCACGCCGCCGCGCGCGCTCGCGCCGCACTCGCCCACCCCCGCCAGAGGTACTCCGCTAACGACATAACTTCCCACCACAACTTTGTCAAACTTCACTCAAGGTCTCGCGAAGCGTGTCTGCGACCTCACAACTTCGATGAGAACGCTTCATTTACTTTATAATGGTCCGGGTCATTCATTGACATTTCCCGCTTGCAATAATAACATCAACAATGCAAATTAGGCACTGCAACTCTAATGTATTAACTATTACATACGCGTGCGAAGCTTTGAAACGTAATATTCGTAGCAATAATCTACTGAAGAGCAGCAATAAATCATGTTTCATTCGCTGGGTAGTTCATAATTCAGTCGCGATGCTTTCAGTATGGTGACTCCACCTACATGTTATGTCGTACATAGAGTATATTTTAGTATTTTCCTGATATGGTGACGCTATAGGTTTATGTGCGGTCGAGGCGTAATAAAAACGGGTGAGAGCGGGCGGTGGGTGGTGACCGCCTACCGCCTCCTTGCGCGGGTACCGGCTGAAAGAAAAATGTGTAGTCCGCGCAGCCGTCGTTCGGTGCGGGTTCTTTATTTTTTCTTTGGGAGTTTTGTTGTGTGGTGTGGTGTGGGAGAGGGCTGGGAGAGGGCGGGGCGGCGCGGCGCGCAGGTACGCCCCGCCGCCGCCGCCGGCACGCCCGCCCGTATCGATCGCCGCCCACGCCTCTGTCATCATTAGGCCACCTACTAATTGAGGATTGATTTGTTCGCAGAGGGCAACAAGTGTCCGACGCCCGGGTGCAATGGGCAGGGCCACGTCACGGGACTCTACACACACCACAGGAGGTGAGATCATCACTTTCATGATTTACAGCCGATTATACTCGAAACTTACTTAAAAACTATTAAATGTTTATACCGGGTACGATAAGCTCGAGCTTATCTTTGTACCTATAAACTCGTCACGTATTCTATATGACTGTGTTACCTACTAAAGTTAAATCGTTTGTTCCATCAGTCTGTCAGGATGCCCAAGAAAGGATAAAGTCACACCTGAAAGTAAGTATGCGATAGTAATAGACCATGTCGTGTAAGTAGAAAGTCATTTTCATTTTGTTACCAGTTTCCAATTTGTTTCAATAGCGTTTTATTTTACTATTGGGTTACACGCCGTATCTTAAGAAGATTTCAGTACGAACTGTAATTTCTCATCACCCTAGAATTATATATAGAGAAGCTAGTGAAATGCCAAGTTTTATAAAATCTCATAGTAGTCTCATGTAAACTCTCAAGTACCCACTTTCACTTACCACATAATAATGTACATGTGAATCTCTATTGTGTATGGGCTTACTAATCACCAGAGACAAACACAAGCCCGAAATTTTACAACCACGCCGTATCAATACATAATTTAAAACAAAGTCGCCTCCCGCTGCCTATACCTATGTATGCTTAGATCTTTAAAACTGCCCAACAGATTTTGATGCTGGTTTCTTTTGTAGATAGTGTGTATTGTGTGTTTGCAAGTAAATGCACTGTTAATAATTTACATTAGCTATGCAATATTTGCAGTGCAGCTACCTAGTACGAGATGAAACAAGTACTGTACTGTGTAACTGTACTGTTTTAGGATATACTAGATCACTTAAGTAACAATTTTTTCCTACAATAATTAGGTATATCAAATTACCTTTGCCCTATTTGTCCTACTAAGGTCCATTATACGCACACTTTCTAAAGTTTTCGTTCAAAATTAAGTGTATCAAGTAAAAAGAATATCTCCCGGTATTTGTTAAGTGACTGACTGCGTTTCGACTTGAATTGTTGTGGAAAACTCCTACTGTATTTAACTTGGTAACAGTCAATGAACATTACACGATGTACCCTCAGTTTTGGCCCTCCACGAGACAATATTGAAGTGTCCGACGCCCGGTTGCAACGGCCGCGGGCACGTGAGCTCCAACAGGAGCACGCACCGCTCGCTCTCCGGCTGCCCCACCGCCGCCGCAAGGAAGGCCGCCGCCAGGGCGCAGCGAGCTAGGCCACCAGGTGGGTAACTGTAGCCAGACAACAACCTTTTGACGCTAAGTCAATGCTGAATCATCATCAGCCACACGACGTCCACTGCTGGATGAGGGCCTCCCCCAATGATTTCTATAATCATTTGGGGGGAAATGCCAATAATCGCCGCGCTTGGCAGGGGTTGGTGATCGCATTGGTGTTGTGGTTTAACTCACAGAGAGCGCTGCTGCCCGTCCTCTGGAGAGTTCCCTCGGTCGCCTCTTACGACCTCCATGACGGGAAAAGTTGGCTGTCGGCTGATGCTCAGTGCTGAATATTCAATGCGATTTCTCGTTACTTAGTTTGCATTATAATAATAGTAGCTGCTCCGGTAAACATTGTATCGCCAATACATTATTTTCGCAGGACACGCAACGGAAGCCCTCAAGGATGAATAAGTTTTCCCCGTTTTCACATTTTCTATTATTTCTTCACTCCTAATAGTTGCAGCGTGATGTTATATAGCCCAAAGCCTTCCTCGATAAATGGGTCTATTCAACTTTTACAACAATATTTTTTCAATTCGAAACAGTAGTTCCTGAGATTAGCGCGTTCAAACAAACTCTTCAGCTTTATAATATTAGTATAGATGAAGCATTAAGCAAATTCAATTCGATTGGTATTCAATTGGGTTTCAAACCTTTTTGTGTCCAAAAAGTGTATACCACACGACTTTGCCTTTTTAGACAGGTCAGTTACATAGTTAGTCCATAATATGTCTAAACGTGTTCAAGTGGTGTCAACAATCGCTATGTATCCTCGTCGGCCTTAATGACTCAAGTCCTTATTTCCATAGGGCCTCTAGTGAGCAACGCTCCCGCCCCAGCGCCACCGGTGGTGGACGCGGCGCGGTCCCCGACCCCGCCGCCGCCCAGTCCCCAGCCCGAGCTGCTGGTGCCCAAGCGAGAGGCCACCGAGCGCGACTCCCCCGCCATGGAGACACGCCACGCGGGCTACGGCGCGCCGCCAGACCAGCGGTCACCTTACGAGCGACCGCCCGATGACCACGTGCGATCCTATAGGTAAAACCAGCTTTTGATTTCGTTTTTATTATTGAAAACTAGGGTAGGTGTGTATTTCTTAGCCATTCTTGACAGGTTTTGATGGTAGCTGGTATATTATAAGCAAGTAGTGCCCTTTTATTGTAATTATGTATTTTACTCTATTTATAAAAATATCATAGTGCCGATAAAGGATACGTCGTGTACTTAAAATAATTAACTCACTACAAACAAACAAACAAAAAAACCTACTTATTGTCATTGTAATAGGGAGTCCCTATCTTTTTTCTCCCATATTGTGTGGGTAATACTATTGGTATTAAGTCCGCCTATATTACATTGTAGCAATAAAGTATTAAATGAAAATATAACAGTCCTCGTGAAGTGTTCAATACTAACATCTAATCCAACACCGTAGCCAAATGAACGACAGTCGGTACGCGTACGAGGCGCGGTGCTACGAGGGCGCAACGGCGTTCGAGCGCTACGACCCGGCGCAGTGCCCCCAGCGGCCCTACGGCTGGGAGGACGACCGCCATTACGACCCTCACCTGCCCACACCCATGAAGACCGACCAGTCCGAGCAGGACAGCAACACGGGACCCATTTATCCTAGGTAAGTCTACTTGTACACCTCTATTCACAGTCGCTCCCAATGTCGATGGAAATTATCTTGGTAGTGTCAGTGATACCGATCGTTTACCTAAAGAAAAGTTTATGCCATACTGTATCTATAGAAATGATACATCCGATAGTGAATTACTTTTAACATACTAGGTCGACTAATATTAAAATGGTTCGGCAACACTAGTTCCTGCGTTGAGATCAAATTTCAACTATTAACATTTCACGCGATTCTGGTTCTGTGTTGACTACTATGCCTCTCTGATCCATCCAGGCCAATGTACCATTACGAAACCGGCGCTGGTGTGGGCGGCGGTGGCGTAGTGAGCCCTATGGCGCCCGGCGTCCCGCCCGGCTTCTCCGCCATCAACCTATCGGTGAAAATCGCAGCGGCACAAGCGCAGCGCCCCAGGAGCCCCACACCGCGTGATCCCCGGGACCCAAGGCCCGCCATAGACTTATCCTCGTCCAGCGGAAGCCCACAGGTTCGTTTTCATCTCAGTACACAGCTACAGAACCTTCCAAATTACAAAAACTGTTATTAACCACTATCTACATACGTAATAGGTAGATAGCGGTTGATAGGTGCGTAAACGTAATAAGATAGGTATAAGAGTGCATTTGATATTATTACTTACCTATAATATCTGTCGCAGCCATCTAGATAACGTTTCACTTGACCGATATGCATTCCGCTGTCCGATATCAAGTCCTCGCAACAAAAAAATAATCTAAAGTTCGGTTTTGTTCAGGGTCCATACGCGTCCCCCGTGTACACGAGTGCGGGTGGTGGTAGCGGGGGAGGGGCGAAAGGCAGCCCGCAGCCAGGGTCGTCTCCGCAGCTGACAGCAAGCCCTCAAGTCCCCAGCCCACAAGGCCAAACACTAGACCTGAGCGTTTCGCGGCTACCCCACAGGTTTGTACTCATAAATAAACTTAAAAAATACGAAAGGCATTCACATGACACTCCTAAGAATCTCTCTCTTACAAATTTTAATTTTATCTGCATTAAAGTTTACCTACTAACTTAATATTATTTCGCAGTCGTACGTTTCCCGGAGGGGTATCTTATAGTCGAGAATCGACCCCAGACAGCGGTGGAAGTCATCCATATTTAGAAGCCTATCATAGAGATGCTGCGGGTAAGACACTCTGAAATTACATTCATAGATGTTCATGCAAATCAGGCAAGTTGGCGCCGAAACCCAAATCATAAAGGGTTATTTACATGTCGGTCAAGATTAGCTAGTTACTTGTTACACTCATTTCACCCTTTGACTTCACCCTCCCTCTTCACAAGGGCAATAAAACAAGTCAAACAAATTAAAACCTGACCGCATGCGTGTAACGTAAGCGCGGAGAGATATAAAGCCCCCGCAGCGCCTACAAACATATCATAGCAACGTGTTGTTGCGTTGATTAAGTAAGTTTTGCATTTTGCTCCGTATTGATCTAAACGAATGAGAATGGCTCTAAAATTATGTTGTCTGCTTAAGTTTTTTGTGTCTTAATTTAATTTTATGTCGTATTAGGTTAGTATGTAGGTACCTACCATACAAATCTTACTATAAATAAATGTTTTGTTTTACGTGTCTTACTTAACTAACTTCGTATCTACTTAACTGTATGCGTATCAAATTTTGTATACACATGACTGTGTATTGGTACGTACCTACCTGTCATACCACCAAGCTTATCTTATTTCACTGTAGGTAAACAAACACAGCTGTTACGGCACCAGCTGATTGACTCACTATAAATTGTTGTCTACAGTGCACGATACTAAACTTTATGCAGGTTACGGAGGAGTGAGTCCTCATCCAGTAGCTGGTTACGGACTGGCCCAGCCGGACTACGCAGCAGCGGCTGCGGCAGCTGGGTACGGGGGCTATCAGTACCAGTGCGGCGCGTACCCCCCGCCACCCGCGTACCCGCCGCACGCGCCCCCCTACTCCCCGCCCTGCTACATGCCCCCGCCGCACGCACCCCATGACAAACCCAAGGACAGCAGGTGAATATTACAACCCTCGTCGGGGCACTCGTGTTGTACTAGCAACTACACTACCTATCGACTTACGGTACACAATTAAAAAAAACTCAGGTAGTTCTAGGTCCTTATACGAATCATAAGCGGATCAATGAACTTTCCATTATCAAGGACAATGTGCCTCCTTTTTTATACCACCCATTTAGTCGAATCTAGTGAGCAGATTATTGATCAACGAAATGGAATAAACTAAGTATGAGAGTTCAGCTCATATTAGAAAGTAGGTAGGTACTTCTATATCCTCTTGGTCTCTTGAATTCCAAAAAAGATACTATAGGTACTTATAAGTAGGTGTTACATACATAATATACGCGTGTAGGTAGGTACTGTGGCGTGTGTAGGCGCCACCTACATATCTATGTGTTATTTTATTTTATTTTTTATTTCTATTCGTATGGTATTTATTAACTCCAGCAACAGCAAGTTACCTAATTACTTATTTATTAGCTTGTAAAACGCCGAGTGTTAAATAATAAAACTTTTTTGAATTAGGTAGTGCCTACCTAACTATACAAAAATGTACAAATCATGCCGAAGTTTATCTAGTTTTTACTTGCTGAATCTCCACATAACATTGTACCTACTACCTATAAAATAATAATATGTAAGTAGGTACCTACCTAGATAGGTTGGTAATAATTTTCACCAATCGTCTTTCCGTGAATGTACCTACCTAATGACAGATCTATTAATAAAACGCTTGTCGTTGTACTTATAACCTCTAAACTTTTCGTAAGTATTTTATTATTTTTCACTCTTTATTATGCATTATTAGACAGCAGAGTATTTATTATCTTAACCAAATTACATGTTCATTTCGCTTTCAAAAGATAAAGAACGATTTCTGATTAATAGTTCCGATTCAAAACTTATGTATAACAACAAAGAAATTCAAAATCCTAAAACGACGCCATTAACGATCACGTGGTACAAACTTTTCACAAACAACTCCAAACAAACTTTTGCGGGACGCGTGAACTAAGAGCGGACATTTGAATGAGCTATTTATACAATCTTCGTTCATTTTTGTTTTGTTCGGTCTTCGTTTGACAGAAACACGACTGATTAACTGCTTTAGCTGTTGACTGAGGTAAATGCAATAGTTCGTCTCTTTCTAACTCTATTAAAATGAGCGAGACATATCAATGAAGTACAAATTTTCGTTTGTTCGAGTCGGGGCAAAATGATGCGTTAACTGCCAGCTGGGGCGGTCCATTCGCGTCACTTCTCTGTTCTTGTGTATGAGATAGAAGGAGCGAGCGCTACTACTTCAGTCGCATTCGCACAACACGCTCGAACGGTCTAAATATACCGGCAGCTCACGCGCATTTCTTTACACCGCCCAAGCGCTGCCAAACAGTTTCACAATGTTTGATAACCAATACTACGATAAGATGTTAAAAGACAGATTAAACAATAGTGCTTATGAGTTTACACCCTACAACAAACTTTTCAAATCTATTTCGTCGAATCCCAGCACGAACCGAGCCAGGTAAGCGACTTCAAAACTTTTTTTCTCTTTACGCCTCATTCTAGAACGCTGCATAACCCTGCCAATGATCATTCAAAACGTAAACAAAGCTGAACAACTTCGTGGTGTTTTTAAATATAACATAACATTGACTTAGTTTCAAAATTGGCATATAAAAAAAGTTTTCTAAAGTTTTATTTAAACTGACATTGAATCGAACCTACCTACATTGTTTGTAATAATTACCAACCGACATAATTATTTTTCTTTCATCCTTGAAGTCACTTTTGTTTTGTTTAACTTTTTAATGTTTCTTTGTTTTGTTATCTGAGCGATTTTGTTTGTTTTTTTTTTGTTTCTTTATTTTTTATTTTTGTTTTCGTCAGTTTCCCACGCGAGGAGTTTTTGGAGCGTATGTCGTATAGATGTCGCGGTGAAATCAGAGCACTTATCCAGTGCCCTGTGGAAGATTGTGACGGTTCTGGTCACATATCTGGGAACTTCTCATCACATCGCAGGCAAGGAACTAAACCGGGCTAACACAATACCATGTACTTACTAACAAAGGGTGATGGACATCACGTTTAATGAATAAGCTCAAATCTAAAGATATTATTTTGCAACTATTGGTTATCTCATTGTGAGACAAGACTGAATTTGTACTCAAACTTTGTAGAAGTAGAAACCCAATAAATAACATTATTTGTACCAAACTAACTTTGTATGATTATTATAATTTGTAATACTTGTAATATTTCATACTGACACGCTATGTATTTTATATTATGACCTATTAATTAGGTAGGTATGTTGGTAGGCAATTAGGTGCTTTATTATGTATCTACATAGTACATAATTTGAAAACAAAACTGTTCTCATTATTATTTGCTTATGAATCAGTAGCCACCTACACCTACCTAAATGTCAACAACCTACAGATACCTAAAATATTAGTGTTTGACATGCTAATGTGGTAAATCATTTAGGCAATGATAATTGATCTGTCAGGACCTATGTTATAAACAGTTCCAACAATTTTTCACTAAACATCTCAGACTTAGGTACACTTAAGTATAGTACTTGGTTATAAAAAAAATGTGTCGGCAAAATAAATGTGCATAACTTCTGAACAATTTAAAACAAATCCTTTAAGTGTTCTTACTATTATGTACCTGACAGTCTGGACCAGGTTTGTGAAGAGATAATAAATATAAATTTTATCGCCACTCATCTAACAACTGACCTGGTGCAAGTTTTAAAAGTGTGTTTCTACATAAGTTTGAATAAAAGTCCTCTGTTAATCTCCCTGAAACACACCTATGCATAACAATACATAGTATTAAACAAAGTCGCCTCCTGCTCTGTCCCTATGTATGCTTGGTTCTGTAAAAGTATGCAATGGATTATGTTTTAGTTTTCTTTAGTAGTGATTTTCGAGGAAGTTTTATATTGATGGTCCCTATTAAGAAAGTCAGGAACATGTTCAGGAGAGAAGATAGTTTTGGATATTAAAACTAAACTACTTGTGGTACATTCTTCAAATTAACAACAGCTTATAATCTTTGGTACCTTTACGTGATACATATAAGTTTATAGATCTTAATCTCGCCAATCTAACGGTGTAGAAAAGTACACTATTACATATTCCTAAAATTGCACTACCAACATTTTCTATCGATATGGTTAATACACCCATATTATAGCAGGAAAACACTATTAATAATGTGTATTGGCAAAACAGAGTTTGCCTGGTCAGCTAGTTAATGCATATAAGTTACCTTTTATTAGTCCAGTGCAGTATGTCCAACAGTGTTATTGAATCTTGCGCTTTTTAAGAAATATGCTAATAAAACTTTACATGCTATTTGTCTACAGAAACATTTGCACAAACAAAGTGGATATTTACCTATGCAGTTTAAACTTTGTTTTAACGATAGACTGCTACCAATACAAAAGTTGGCTGCAGGTAAAACCTGACTGTGTAAAATGTAACAAAGTATAGTTTTAAAATCAGCTGATTTTGCAAATAGTATACTTACTTATATTATATATACTTACTCTTTTAAGTAGTGCCTACCTGACATAGGTTGTGTATGTATTTATATTTTGTGCCTCCATAAACACTTTATAGAACTCCAGACTAGATTACCTAATGTAGATACCTACCTGACTTCACCATCATTATCATGATGTAGGTAACGTAAACAGATGATGTTTTCGATGTTGTTTTATTCATGCGCTACTAAATTCATATTCTGTCCTCTATGTAACCTAACATGTATAATACAAAGCCAGCTGCAATGCATCATCACGCCTCACCATTGTAAGCAGTCTGTTTCTTTGCAGCCTCTCGGGATGTCCGCGCGCCGACCGCTCCCAACTGCAGCCCCATTCACAGGAGCTCAAGTGTCCGACACCAGGCTGCGATGGCTCGGGTCACGTCACAGGAAACTATTCCTCGCATCGCTCACTCTCCGGATGTCCGAGGGCCAACAAACCAAAGAGCAAACCGAGGGACGGACAAGACTCGGAGCCTCTCAGGTGAGGGTTCATTGTGGTACTACCATTATACTGTAGGTTTGCTATACCAGTATGACATTCAGTCCACCTTTATATTGTTTACTTGGAAATATTAACAGTGTAACTATCTACCTACTTTAATACAATACCTATTAAAACATCTGCACTCAAAAGCCTAGTTAAACAAAAGAGTGCATTGTTTGTTTAGTATAACCGAGTTCCTTCCTATAATTGTCTTTTCTTTATGCAAAACAATACTGTACCTACCTATCCGACCAGCCAGTGGTAATTTCTAATTAACTACTTCCTGTTATATGAATGTTTTACATTGTTTACAACATAATCTGTATTTGCACGCTGCTAGATGCCCTATACCGGGCTGTGATGGATCAGGACACGCGACAGGGAAATTCTTGTCACATAGAAGGTAAGCTCCACCAGCGTGGAGTGTATGAGTGGATTTGATGTCATATAAGTGATAATTTTACCATCCACATCGCCTATGTTTATCATATTATAGCATTGAATTTCGGACGTCATAATAGATGTATTAACTGTACTAAAATACTGCACAGTTGTTGTATTCTTTGCACCATTATGTTAAGTATTTAGTCATAGAGTGTACGTAGATTATGCACATATGTTAGTACCTACCTAGGTTCATTTCATACAACAATAACTAAGAAAATTTTTCCATACTTGTAGCGCATCGGGATGTCCTATTGCGAACCGCAACAAGATGCGAGTCTTAGAAAGTGGAGGTACAGTGGAACAGCACAAGGCAGCTGTAGCGGCGGCTGCTTCAGCCATCAAATTCGACGGTGTGAACTGTCCAACACCGGGATGCGACGGGTCTGGACATCTGAACGGATCCTTCCTCACGCACCGCTCGCTCTCCGGCTGCCCAGTGGCTGGGGCGGCAACGCCGCAACCGAAGAAAGCAAAGTACCCGGATGACATCACGCCTGTATATCCTAAACCTTATTCTGGTAAGAATAGATGTTAATACCTCTATTTTTTTTGTACACAATGAACAAGCCTTATATATATTATAAATTAGACCTATTTTTATGGTGGTCATTACTAAAAAAAATAGGTCTAATTTTAGAAAGGTAATGCCATATCATAGGTACATAACGAAAATAACATAATATCCTGTAGTCTAGATTTCTGGTAAAATTTTTGGGAAGCTACTGGTTTGCCTTAGGACGAAAGAGAGAAAAAATGCAGTTGAAAAGCATACCTTCTTCTGCCCAGCATTTTTCGAGGTTGCCCAAACTTTCGTAGGACCCAGTTTCCGGTTTTTTTAGTTTGCTTGTATGGCTATTCCGGGGTCCGTTTTACTCCCTAAAAAAAGTCGAAGTCAAGCAAGTGGTCATCTCAATCGTTCTCGGTCTTACATGATTTCAAGCCGCCCAAGGGCCTCTAACTCGTATTAACGATTACTTATTATACATAATATTTTAACTATCCCATTTCATTGTTTCAGGAATGGATATGAACATGCAAACCGGCAACGGCGAAGACATGATGTCTCTGGAACAAGAGATCACGGAGTTGCAAAAGGAAAACGCACGAGTCGAATCTCAAATGCTGCGGTTAAAGTCCGACATCACTGCCATGGAGACCCAACTTAGTCAAGGAGAAAGAGTAAGTTGATATATCAGTTCTTTTATGGACAAAGCGATCCTTTTAAGTATATGTGTAGTAGATAATATAAATACAATAACAGCTTAGACCAAACACAACTCGCAAGCCGCTTACCACCTTCTGTCTCTTTTCCACGAAAGGAAAATGATGTACTCCTGGATCTAAACTGTCACTTTTACTACTAATTTGACAGTTTGGATCCAGATATACCCTGGTATTCAGCAAGGGACAGAATATATTGTATCTTACTCTTTCTCTCTTGCATTGCATTCGTTGCGTTGCGTTGTTTATGGTCTGAGAGTAACAGCTTACGCAAATATCGTATAATGGCTTCTCCATTCATGAATTTAGTTTTTCTGCCCTACTTTTAGGATGTTTGAATTAGCTCTATACAAACCTTTCCATACATATTTTCGTATACTTACATATTAATGTATGCATTCCCTAACTCAAATAACACAAAGTTTTTGTCTGGCAACTTAGATGGTAGTCTCATGGCTTCAAACCTCCAACTTTGAGTGCTACTAACACATCACATTTTGTGAGTACCTACAATAACATTACTAAAACAATAAATAGACACTATTCTAAAAAGCTGATAGCATCACGTTACCTGTTGTTTATATTTACCCATTTGCGACAACACATTTTGATCCATCGATGATTAATTGTTTTGTTTTCTTTATAGGAGAACCAACTGATATCACAACGGAACAACAATCTGAACGGATACTACGAGAGTATTCGGAATAACGTTATAAATCTGTTGGAGCAAGTGAGGTTACCGGGCGGTGCGACCGTGCCTGTGACTAGCGCCAGCGGTGCGCCCGTCGTCGCTCCAGTCCTTGCCTCCGGCGAGAAACTCGCCCACGAGAACTTCGACTCGTACCTGACGAAACTGCAAACTCTCTGCTCGCCGGACGGCTATTGCCCCGACGAGAACAGGCCCATTTACGAAACTGTTAAGAACGCCCTCCAAGACTTCACAGTGCTACCAACACCCATTTAAGGGGTACCCAGCGCCGCCACCGACGCCGAGCAGCGACACGAGCACGACGCGAAGTCGGCGCAACCGGCGGCGGCGCTTGCGCAACAAACAACTGAACAATGACTTGTACAGTGAACCAACTGTGAATCTATCAGTGATCTTTTTATATTTAAAAAACTAAACATTCTGCCAAAGACGATCTGAATCGTGTGACTGACTTATTACGATTATAAAATATTGTTTCGAATTTATCGTGTACAGTGTAAGTAAATCAACGTCGAATATCGTGAAATAAACCAGCTAGTGAATCAGTGTTCTTTTAGCTAATTTGATGTTTGATGAACATGTGTATACGATGAGTGGCTTTGGTTAAGAAGACGGATGTTAAAATGACGAATCGAGGGTCTAATGTAAATCAGGATTAAATTTTTAACTTCTCGTATCCAAATCAAAATGGATGTATCTAATGTTAGGGAATGTGTTTATACCTTGTACCTATTACAATTTTATCCCACAAACATGTATGAAGTGTAAAAAAAAAATCTAACATCACATTACATCTACTATGGAATTGATCGAGGACAAATGCCGTTATCTATGGCTTAATTATCGGTATTAAAAAAAATCATTGTTCAAATATTAATACATAACATATTAATCAAACAGGATGTGCCAAATAAGCTTGAAATTAAACATCTCGCATTTGAAAATACTAATTTAACAGAATTAAGGAACAACTTTACAATCATTAGCTAATAAAGTAATAAAACTCCTCAAAGGACCTTTCTAGTCAGTTCTGTAAATATGAAATTGTGAATAATTCTGTAGTTGGTAGTCCTGCCTACCCCGTGTGGCGACGTTTTTATTTACACTAGCAAATAATAAGATCTCATTAGGTCTTGTAAGTTTTATGGTAACTACCTAATTGATAATTTTTAGGCCTATATTATACATAATTTGTTAGCCAATGTTCACTTGCTGTGATTATGTTACGTGTTAATTATTTATTGTTACCTTTTACCTATGGAATGTGATAGACTTAACACCTACTTTGTAATGTTACTTTGCTGAACCTATTCATTTTCATACGCTTAGACTTGTTTTATAAATGTCGACTGTTCATTTTTAGACTATGTTTAATCGTGTAAGTATTTGTTTCGTTGGTAGATTCGGCATAATAATTAGCATGTATTATTTTTTTTATTATTATGATCAGTTTTGTTTTAAATCGAAAAACATCTGTACAATGAGAATAATATGCATCAGAATACTAAACCTATTACTACGTTACTACCTACTCTGATTGTCATATTATTATACCTATGTTTCTGTAATATATTGAGTATGTGTTGTTAAAGAGAATAAAAATAATAAATAATGACGGTAATTCGTGTATTTCCTTGTGACTGTGTTATCCTTCAAATCTACTTACGAATTGGTTTATTTCAAGTCGTCGTTGGCACCTTTAATAAAAGTTCGTGTCGTACCCTTTTATTTGATACCCACTTGAACATAATTGTATAAAGTCGACATTTTTTCCCCACTTTCAACTCTCATAACTTAAAAAAAAAACACTTCACGCCTTTTCATCCCAAAACGGGGTAGATAGAGACACTAGCTTAATAAGCAAGTGCCCACGGTTCACCAAGCGTATTTAACCCAACGTGACGGGGGGTGAGCCCATCGCCTTTATAAGGTTCACACACCTTATGGTGTGCAGGTTTCATCACGATGTTGTCCTTCACCGTACGAGCGTTGCGTTGCGTACATAAACCCGCGAACTCCCGGTTACAAGTCAAGTATCCGACCAACTGGACTACAGACGCTCTCATAACTTTTGAACAAATTATCTAATTTTCATTTAATAAACAGATTCTAAATAAAGGTGTCGTGCTCTTTCATTTGATACCCCACTTGGACATTTTTTATACATGGGGATATCCCCATGTATAAATATTTATTCAAGTTAAAATATGTTTCATCCCCACTCTCAATCCCCATAACTTTTGAGTGGGTGAACAGATATCGATCAAACATAGCTAAGAACACTCGATTAAATCACCTTTCAAATAAAAAAAAACAATCAAAATCGGTTCATTCGTTTAGGAGCTACGATGCCACAGACAGATACATAAGTACGTCAAACTTATAAAACCCCGTCTTTTTGCGTCGGGGGTTAAAAATGCATATTACTTATGTTTAGACAAGGACAGCTAGAGCCTCAGACCAAACTAGCCTAGACTTGCAAGCCGCGTACCTACGACCTTCAGTCTCTCCTTTCCACCAAAATGTATGGAAAAGAAATACTTCGGGATCCAAACTGTCACTCACTTACTACTAATTTTACACTTTAGATCCAGATATAGGTACCCTGACAGGGACAGCAGATATTGTCCCTTACTCTTTCACTCCTGCACAGTATTCATATCGTTGTCACGTTTTACTGTAAACGTCAGTTGGATTGTTAAGTCTAGTTGTTTTTGGTCTGGCTAGAGCGGATCTCTAACGGAATTTTAAAATGCTTGGGTTGCAAGTTGACCTGCAATTGGAAGGTTGTGGATTCGAGGATCTAGCGAAACTTGTAACGGAAATCTGCTCGTCCAGTCACGCTTGGTAAACCATGGGAGGCATTTCCGATCTCTTACCCTAGATTGAAAACTGGGAAACGTATGTCCGAGAATTTAGCCTAAGCTGGGTTAAAAAAAAGGATTGCAATATGGTTTCATATTCCGAGTTTTCACTCTACGTACAGTCCAGGACTATGCTATTCATGTTACTGACATACTTAAACGGATTGTTAGCATTTTTTTGTTAGCAGACTGTGCCCTAAATGCCTGCCGAAGCGCGATCGTAAGTTGCAGGGCATGTGAGAGAATTCGTTGGCCGTGGTGGCTTTTGATTGTTGGGCTCTACCAATGGGTAGGGCCTTGGGGTGACACCTGGTGAGCGAAGAGGGGCCCTACGCTACCTAGTGGGGACCAGAGCCTAGGGGGAGACCCAGTGGAGCATTAGATGTACTGATGACCTATTAAGGATAGGAGCCCTCGACGACATGGTAACCAAGTCTCTCGGGTACGCATGGGTATCTTGTAGTGAGGTTGTATGTAGCGCAATGACTAAAGGGACAAGTAACATAATTATTTATATATTATGTTGGTCTCGTTTTACCTAAATATCAGTAGCTATTTACTGGCAGGCGTAAACGCCTAGTACTAGAAGCAGTACCAGTGCAAAAAATTGAGAAGGATATTAATAAATAGAGAGGGCGAGAAGATTATTATGCGACTTTTGCCTAAGTACGACCTTAATCTTATTTTTTTTAAACATTAGGGATAAAACTAAGTAGGACTTAAGGCTATAATATGTAGATTGTAGACCGAGTTGATAAAAAAAAATAAACGTCAAACAAAACAAAAACCAAAACATCGCACGCACAGATCGCACGCCTTGAATGAATGTTTTGACCATGTGTTTTTAAAAGTTTACTTACGATTATATTATTTATCTTGAGTGCGAATAAGATTACAATGAAAACTACTGAAAAGGTTCGTATGAAAAAGACTAAAAACATTTTGTATTCCATGTCTTACCTTTTTAACCTAAACAGCACGTAAAACTATTTGTAACCCAGCGTATTCTTCTTTTCAGAAGCGTTATTTCAATGATGTACCGAAAGAAGAGGATGTGGCAAAGAAAGATACTTCCGCTGTAGAAGTGTACAATATAAAAATAACCCCTAGAATACTGAAAAAACAAAAAAGACATGTAAGTAAATAACTTTGTTATGGTAGTAACAGGCAATGCTAATATAGTAAGTATAGTATTGCCTTTTAGAATGTACTTGGTGTTATTTTGTACTTCTGTCTTACTCTGACTTAGACATAGTTATGGAAAAAAATCATGGCATGTAGAGATATTGCCACCATACAGCGAGAGATCCCCTGCCTAATTTCTAACCATGCATTCTTTTGTATTTGCCGGCACTCTATTATTTTATCAAACTTGCAAACAAGTCTGGTTTACTGGTAGAAATTTTTTTAGCATAAAGTCTGCCTTCATAAAATATGAATATTTTATAATCTGTTGGCTTGTTAACCTGACTGTAGCCAGTTGGTTATAAATATGTAATAATTTTTGCCTATAACCTAACATACTATGTTGACTAATAGATACCACTAATGGGTTTTCAACAATTTGAATTTTACATAACCACCTTAGGTTAATAATAATATCATGTATGCATTTTTTCAAAATGGAACTAAATGACAGAAAACATGCCTAAAGAGTAGCTCTATTTGTTGCATTACTGTTGTTTGTATAGTCTGCTCCGCTTCCGCATCAATTATAGACAGGTAGTTTTGTTAAGTAGAGAAAAGCTGTTTCATATTATAGGATTTTAAGTTTTCAAACACTTCTACTGCAAAATTAGATCTGCTACAGAAGTGATGTTACAGCACAAGCGTAGGTGCGATATTTTTGACATCCTAATCAACAATTATTATCAAATACTAGCTGCTCCGGCAAACATTGTTTCGACAATACATAATTTTCGCAGCACACGCATCGAAAGCCCTCAAGGTTGAATAATTTTCCCCGGTTTTCTTTACATTTTCCATTATTTCTTCGCACCTAATAGTTGCAGCGTGATGTTATATAGCCTAAAGCCTTCCTCGATAAATGGTCTATTCAACACAATAAGAATTTTTCAATTCGAACCAGTATTTCCTGTGATTAGCGCATTCAAACAAACAAACTCTTCTCTGCTTATAAAATTAGTAGTAGTAGTTGTGTGTGGGGGATTTCAAGCTCACAGATTGTGATACATATCCTATTAACCAATAAATGTTAATATTACAGAATGATGCCCGTTCTAGGAATACAAAGCCAAATGTTGGCAATAAATTTCGTGGTAAAGCTCCTATTGATAAAAAAGTATTAGAAAAACATTCTCGTGGAGAGGGTTTCCGTGGCAAAGGAGTGAAACATCAACTGCTTTTGGAGAAACTAAAAAAAAAAGAAAACAAAATAAATTATGCCAATGAACAAGCTGCAAGGGCAGAAATTCTTTTGACGGAACAACAAGGGTATGTAAATGCTGTATTTCTTTTTGCCTATACACAGGGTGATCTGGAAATACCATTTAAAATGAAGTCTACTGTTTCCGTAAACCCTAACACAAATGGTCTAAAAGAAAAAAAAAACAATTTCTTCATACAAAAAGCTCAATTGCACAAAAATTGAGTTATTATGGAGAGGTTATTATTTTTTCTTTTTGGGGCATTGACACCTGCTGAATTGCACTCAGCAGTAGGAGGGACTACAGAAGCTGCAGCTTTAGGCTTATAAACAGTATTTTATGATCATCCTGTATATCTGTTTGAGTTATGTTGAGCTTCAGACCGGTACATAACTCAAACAACAGATATGCACAGTTATTGTTTATGTCTTTTAATGAAACACAAGTCATGTACACAGTTTTGCTTAATTCCATGATTGTTTGCCATCACTAAAGCCAGTTGGGTTGACTGTAAGTGTTTCAAACTACTACTTAATACTACTCTTTATATTTCAGTTATGTTGAGGTTGAGGATGAAGGTAAAACAACAGCAATTTCACAGAAAATCATAGCAGAAAATGTAGACATAGCCACAGCTACTAAAATATTCGACCTAAACCTGAATTTTGGACCGTATCGGGCAAAATATTCTCGCAACGGCAGACACCTGCTATTGGGTGGTACACAGGGGCATGTAGCTGCTTTCGACTGGGTCACGAAAAAATTGCATTGTGAAATTAATGTCATGGAATCCGTCCATGATATATGGTAAGTTTTGTGTGTAATGTATCAGCATACTTTTGTCTAGAAATATTGTAATATAATAACTTTTTTAATGCAGACCAACAAGATTTCAAAACTGTACTATAAATTTCCTTATATATAAAATAAATATCCTTCCGTTTTTTCTGAATAATTGGGTTACCAAAATTTTCCTGGGGTTTGACTGTCCAACTATGGAAATATTATAATAATAATAATATTGCGGTTATAAACAAAACCGAAAGAGTAAAGATCAGGCAGTCCTCGACAGTACATGTTATGAGAAATGTTATTCTTAACAAAACAACAAATTGAACGATATTACAGTTGGCTCCACGTGGAAACAATGATGGCTGTTGCTCAGAAGGAGTGGCTGTATATCTATGACAACACAGGGATGGAGTTACATTGTCTCAAGCGAATGGACAAAATACTTCGATTAGAATTCCTACCATATCACTTCCTTTTGGCAGCTGTGGTATGTACTTACCTATACTTTTTTACTTTCAAATATTCATAAAATGATTAAATGTTGGCTAACTATAGTCTATTTTTCTATTTTTTAATTTGACAGTTCCAATGCATACAATATGATACTTTATTGCTATGTTAATTAAGATGAAAATAGAATACAATGTAAAATGTACTCTGACTTGATTGCAGCAGAGTACAAAATTGTGTGAATGGGAACTGTCAAATTAGTCCGTCGAATGAAAGCATAGACTTTAGTTGATGTAGGTATATTACCTTAGTTCCGGAAAATACCGACCAGGGGGCTAAGTCTGCTACTCTCTTAGTTGCATCGCTCTGAGATCGTAGCGGAAAACGATGTGCATCGCTGATTTACTAAGCAGGACAGTGATATGAAAGTAACAAAATCAGCAATGCCCATAGTTTTCCGCTATGATGCCAGAGTGATGCAAAGACCAGATTGAAGTAGACTTAGGACCCAGCTTTCGAGACCTTGACTCGTAGTGCACTAATGCAGTTCTAAATTTATTAATACCATGGTAGTTATTTTAGTAAACATAAATAAGTTTTAACTCTGAATCTGATCCTTCTCGCTAAAGTGGACAGTTCAAAAACAGTCTCAGGAAAAGAAGAAATTCTACCACTATGCTGGATTTCTACAGACGCCCTTGCACAGTAGGGTTATGCAGTTTTTTTTCTGTAATTAAAGGTAAATAAGTCATGGTCACGACAATTAATAGGAAAGTGGCATACACAGATGCCAGAAGAAGTTCCCATATTTTTCTTCATTGTAAGAGCATTACATAGCAATCTGACTAACATTGCACTAGTTAAATAGGTACCTAAAGAACAAGTGTGCTCCATTGTAGACGAGGTCGCTGCTTAACATCAGACAGGATGGTGGTTAAACGCTTGTTCACTGTGTTTTAAAAAAAAGGAAGATAATTAGCAGTTGGTTTTGTCCTTATTGCAGAACGAATATGGCTTTATGTCATGGTTGGACGTCTCTATAGGCGAGGTCGTGGGACACTACAATAACCACTTGGGGCGTGTGTCGGTAATGGCACAGAACCCGTACAATGCAACGCTATGCCTCGGGGACTCGAAGGGTGTGGTGTCAATATGGGCGCCCAGTGTGAAGGAGCCCTTAGCTAAAATACTCTGCCACAAGTCGCCGGTGACTGCTGCAGCTGTGAATAATAATGGATTGTAAGTATCACATATTGTCTTAGAAAAAATAATCTGAGCGAGTGTATGGTCCAGTTGGACGGACACTTCACTTGCAAGCTTGCGGGTTCGAGCCCGGCTACTGGACGTGTACCAATGAGACTCTTTCTCATCAGAGCCGCAAAGTAATATGGATGATGCACCAAACCAGCACGGGATATTTATATAATACACATTTTTTTAAATTTTATTCTAATTTGGAATGATGGACGGTACTTACCAAAGCAAAAATCATACACAAAACGTAATTATTTTAATATATTTTTTGTCGATATAATGGGTCATATTTAAAGCCATTTCAAAATGCCGCCAACTTGTGCACAAA
The DNA here is from genome assembly GCA_012932125.1 of Conopomorpha cramerella. Lineage (NCBI taxonomy): Eukaryota > Metazoa > Arthropoda > Insecta > Lepidoptera > Gracillariidae > Conopomorpha > Conopomorpha cramerella. The sequence continues at coordinate 36,707 of SJJU01005021.1, forward strand.
TCACACTGTATATGAATAAAAAGCTAAATATTCATATTCTCGCCTTTTGAAATTATACCATTGTGAATTTTTACATGATTGTATTGTGAATTTGTACAGTGTGCAATAAAGAGTTCATTCATCAATTCATTCCTTCATTCTTCTCTCAGATACATGGCGACATCCGGCGTAGATCGTAGCCTGAAGATATGGGACATCCGCAACCTGGACGGGCCGCTGCAGCATTACAAACTGCGCAGCGCACCCATAGACCTCGAGTTCTCACAGAAGGACATGCTGGCTGTAGGACTGGGCGAGGTTGTCGAGATTTACAAGTGAGTTTTTTTTTAAATTTGAAATGGGGTATTTCACATTCGTTCGTTTAACTCTTCAGACCAAAAACAACTAGACTTTTAATCCGAAACTGATGTTAACAATAAATTGAGACAACGATATGAAAAACATGCAGGAGTGAAAGAGCAAGAGATATTTTTCTTCTGCCCCTCACTGCGTAGCGGGGTATGTACAATGCAAAATTACAGTTTAGATCCACAAATAGGTACATTAAACATCCGTACATTGCTTAGAAAGAGAAAGATTGACGGTGCTACGCGGCTTGTATGTCTAGTTGTGTTAGGTCTGAGTGTAACCCAGTGGCGTGCACTGGCTTTTACGACAAGGTAGGTAATCCCCAAGGATTGACACATATGTATAGGTAACTTATCTTTACGAAACACAGGTACCTACTTATACATATACTCACCAACTAAACACAGGACCTTCGGTTCGTCTTTGTCGTGAGTACAACAAAAAAGATCTACTTAGCGATAACTCTATAATTAGCTCGGGTAGCCAACATACTAAGGTAGGCAGAGTCATTTTACCTATATGGTTTGCACGCCACTGTTACTTACCGTAAACTAAGAGTTCGTGTGAAATACCGTTGATGTCTACAACAATGGGGTAGAAACTCATGTATTAATGGCGAAGTTTTTCTTGAGCCAAATCATCACTGTTGGTTAATCGATTGTCATTACTTTGACAGATTGTCTCACGTTTGTTGGTTCGCCGTAAGAAGCGCCATCTGCATTCAGCTTCGCGTTTTCTTCTCTAAACCTAGCTTTGTGAAAACTGATAATTACTTGCTTGGTCCTTGCAGTATAGCTAGGAAGTCTTGAATTTCTGAGGTGGCAACACTTTATGGTGTAATGTCAAATACATTT
>SJJU01005024.1:0-30776 GCA_012932125.1 Conopomorpha cramerella
AAAGCTTTGTATGTAGTAATATTATAAAGAGGAATGATTTGTTTGTTTGAATCGAATAGTCTACGAAACTACTTAAAGCTTCACTATCCCCGGATGATAAAGGCAATTTTTTATTCAAATTAAAAAAATGTGAGTAACACCACGCAGTAAGTACAGCTAGTAAAAAAGTAATTAAATATAAGTTGAAACAGTAGGTATATATGTATGTATGTATGTACGTATCTTAGTTAATCTTAATTAGACAGTACAATACAGTCACGGCATCTAGAACGGAATGTATATAACCTAATTTGAATTTGAATAACCTACATTAAAAACAATTGTGTGTTGTTAGCGGAGCCATGAAGTCATTGTTTACTAACATCCGACTGAAATGAAAAATGCGAAAAAAAAAATAGAATCCACGTTGCTGACGTCACTAATTCCTCGTCCTCCAGACGTCTAATCGATTGCAGAACAATAGCATTCAAGGCTGTGGTATTTACACAAAAAGTATACTTAACACTTTCAAGGATAGTAAATAGACACAATTGATTTATATTGTGCTGCAATAGTTGGAGCCGTTCACTGTCCGGGTAACGGTTAATAGGCAATAGTTATCACTGCATGGACGATCAACAAGGCTACCTATGTATAGAATTCACAGATACTGTTTTATAAGCAATCATGTTTCATTCTAGACCACCTCACGGCTTAAAATCAGACAATATGGTCTCATCTCTATATATGTGTCACTATTTCCCCTAGTCGAGATTGCTTGTCCTCTATTGTCCTGTTTCAAGATAGTTGACGTCCTGAGACCTCTTTCGTCTAATTCACGTGCGACTTTTCTGAGATGGCCGGTGGTTTGCGTTTTCCATTTCAGAACCTCATCGACCGGCGCCAACAGTACAGTCAACTAAGGCTATGGAAATAATCTTGTGTCTCTTTTGCGCATAAGTATTGTGCACGAAAGAGCAAGAGTATAAACGGAACACATAACGAAATCGCATTAGAAGCTCTGTACACGGTCCAACTTTATACAAACACACTACTACTGAATATGATAAAATATAAGACAAAATTGACATTCAACAACATTATATACGACCTCAACTTGCTAGTCGCGTACGTATTACACTTTATACAGACAAGTATTTTGAATTCGCAATATCTCCACGAGTACATCCACTGCTCTACACATGTCAGTGATTTTCGTGCAGTCACCGGTGTCAAGAAACCTTACGAGTTGTGTTGAAACACGAATAGGTAATGCGCCGGTGTGACGCGAACGGCAGCCTTGCGGTGGTGGTCTGTGTCGCAACGCCACGTGGCCGCGGTCCTGAGCGGAGCGACAGCGGCATGAGCGAAACGAAGCCTGTGGCGTCCACACCATATAGGCTAAAAGACACTGCCTATCTTAGTATCTTGATTACCCGACCTAATAATAGAGTTATTGCTAGATCCTTTTTTGTTGTACTAAAGGCTAACGAAGGTGCTGTGTTTTGTGGGTGAGTAGATATGTAGGTACCTATGTTTCGTAAAGACAAGTTACCTACACATAGGTGTCAATCCTTGTGGATTACTGCCTACCTCGTCGTAAAAGCTAGTGCACGCCACTGAACGAAGCGATGTTCAACTGAACCTATTTACTCACATACTCACCACCACCCAAGCACTACCTGCCTCTCGGCGAGTGATGACTCTGGGTACGTACTTCTCTTCATCTACTACACACATCAAAAGTATCTAGGGATCAAATACATTTTAGAAGATTGCAATCAAGAATATCTTTTGCAAAAACTGAATTCATAATAATTTATTCAAAATGTGGTGATAAGTCATTGATACAGGCATGGGGAATTAGGTAGGAGAGCAATCCAGAAGATTAGATTTCATTTATATATATTAGTTTTTTTTTAGAGGTAAACATTTTCTTGATCCCTAGACTCTTTTGATGTGTGTATTTTCTTACAGTAGAATCACTTAGAATGAATGTGATCCTGAACGTAATGATACTAGTCTGATAATAGTCTGGCATGCTCCTGCGTACCGCGCCTGCGGGGTAGAGACCTCCCACCCCACTACCTTGGCTCTATCACTTCGTCCCCCGACCCCCGCTAATCACTGCTTGATGCCTGCCAGTGCCATGTACAGCGTGGGGGCAGAATGCACGAGCTTTGCAGACATAAAGTTTGCTAGTGTGGAATATATGGAGCACGTGGTGTAAAATATGTTACCACTAATAGGTGTATTCTTTACAAATCACGGCGTAAAAAGTTTAAGGAATATCCGTCATATGAAAATTAAGTTCCATTAGGAATCAGGTCTTCTGCTAATACATAATTAAAGTGATGTCGTCGTTTTTGTCAAAAGAACCTTTAGGGTACATATAATTATTCTGTAATCTTCCGTCTACTCGAGTCGGCAGCCGAGGGCGATGTAGTGTAGATAAAATGTAACAGACGCAGTGCGACGACAAACAGTGCACATGACTGCAACTTACGCAGTTCATTAGCTTTTAGAGTGCACTTGACAGCTTAGAATTTTGCAGAAACATCTGACTAATTTAGTAATAAGGTGATGTTCATGAGCGTGGCAGCGCCAGATTCAGAGGTTTCATCACACCACACCGCCTTGTGACAGCATTAGGAGTTTTCATTTCATTGGTTTTGTACCTCCTTGAACTCGCCGATTTTAAATTCACAAAATAATTCAAACGAATCATCGAGCGCGAGAATTTGAATGCATTGTGGATTTATTTTGAATAGAAATAGAAAAACATATCATCAATGCACCCGTTCAAATTGATTGCCTACCCTGGTGATTGAATTTAGATTTTTCGGTTCAATTCACACAAATAAGTTTTTATGTCCAAACGGTGTTACTTTTGAATTTATTGCGGGATTAGGGCGTATTTAACCAAAACTTTAACAAGATAACGACAAGAGGAAGTGAATCAGTTCAACCACATAAGTTAAGAAGAGTTCAACACCCATTTTTTCTGTAGTAAGAACAAATACTGTGGTGTTGATAATGAAAACTTGTTAGCATCCAACAAAAAATAATGTACGGGGGGCGTGTCACCAAAACATATATTTTTACACAATTTCAAACAAATCTAGTCAACAGCCTCGTCATAGACAAGTCACGAATTCAGGTTTTTTTTTATTTTTGGAGGAGATGTGCTCACACGACCCATGCCCTCGCCAGGGACAAAATGCGCGGTTCACTTTTTTTAAAGACTTTGGATCTTTATGAAGACAAAGCGTTTTGTTTTAAAATTGAACGTCAATAAGTACTCACCAGCGCGCCGGATGTTCAGTTCACTATTCGGAGTCAAGAGCGAATTAATTTTTGGAACAGTTTGACACTGCGTATGTTTCGTGCTAAGTCTGTACTGAGAATGTCTTCACGTATCATCAGTATCCTGTAGATAGACGACATTTTCCGTGTCTATTATTGATTTAACTGGCCACTATATTTAGATACCTATTTGTATTCCGGTATAGAATGAAGAGAGCTCTGAAGAAGTATCAATTTACGTATTCGTCAGCCGAACCTTTAGGTTATTTTATTCTGAATTCTTCCTATTCGAATCGAACGTCGAGGGCGATGTAGCATAGATAAAATATAACAGAGAGAGAAGTACAATATGCATACAGTTCATTAGCTTTAAGAATATACTTTACAATCGGTAATTTTGTAGTTCTATCTCACGCATTTCGAACGCCACAAGACAAGGATAGATGTACTTTCCTTGAAAGATATCGCCAAATGTAGTAACCATAACTAAATAACCTAGAATTCTCTTAGAGTCCTTCTAGAAGACCTCTACAGACTGGACCTCTTAATTCATACATACATAATCTCTTTCGTAAGCCAGCATTCGCTCATCCGCTCCACATAACGAAAGTACAACAAATAAGAAATTTTCACCTGTATCAATAAAATTGAACCGTTACCTGTCTATGTGTTATTTTCGAACATGTTACGTAGATTTGTACAAATATGTATAGTGTATGAAGGTACCATTGTTCTGTGTGTATAGGAATCAATATAAAATATTTTGCTAATAATTATTCTGAAATAGTTTATTAATCTACATACGTCATCAATAATAAAGCAATAAGTAATAATACATTAGGAAATAAGTATTAAAGTGGCATTATTAGTTCCAAAATCCAAAATGTGAATTAGGTTTTAGTATTTCGTTTTAGAAACGTTTTTCTTGCAAAACCATTATAAAACGGGAAACTAGTTTTGTTACCATCTACAGAAACATTATTTTCTAAGGGTACGAATTACTTATTATTCTTTATGCTCTCTTCCTGTTAAAGCAAGGATCCAAATCACAAGGACAGAACTAATTTAACAATAGTTTTCCTTTTGTCCGTATAAGCTTCTTCTTTGAGGGTTTAGTTAAAAAAGTTTTTTTTTTGTGAAAGATGTTTGTGGCCTTAGTACACACATCAAATCTAGGGATCAAAAACATTTTTAGCTCTAAAAAAATCTAATTTATTTAAATCAAATCTAAACTTTTGGATTGGTCTCCTACCTAATTCCCCTTGCCCCATGCCTGTATCAATTACTTATCACCACATTTTGCATAAATTATGAATGAGTTTAGTTTTTGTAAAATATATTCTTGACTGCAATCTTCTAAAATGTAATGTATTTGATCCTTAGACACTTTTGATGTGTGTAGTTGGAGGATGCCTCGATTTGCGATCAGGAGGTTTTGATTTTTTTGTTCTATTCATATCATCGTTCATCTTGTATCTATAAATGATTGTCTTATATGAATCTAATTTACGCTGCACACGCACTGACGCAGTGAAGGAAAACGTCGTGAGGAAACTCGTACTACAAAAGGTGCATGAACTCTATAACATCGATGGGATCGCCACCTATTACAGCGGGTTTAATATCCTTGGAGAAATGCGGCTATTTACTTGGCAAGTGCTTCCCACTCCTCTCTCTGTACGGATATTTGTGTAACTTTCGTTGAAATACGTTGCTTATAATTGAGATATAGAGTCTGTTGCCGTTTGAGACAAGTTTCATGAAAGAAAATAGTTATTATTTTCTACACACGCGTATGTAATTTGTAGAAAAATCAACATTTTTATTTCAGAAATAGAATAGTCATAGTCATAAAAAAATGTTTTACAAAAGTTTGTTTTACAAAAGTTTTAGTAAATTATATGTATATTTTTTTTTTTTGCTTAAAACGAGAGAATTTTGATAAATAAACGACATGACATAATTCACTTTGCAAACATGCATAATTTATTAGTGTCTACTTGAATTCGGTTGTGTTTTTTTCTTCTTAAATAAACGCTCGGCGCCGAGTCTGATTAACAGGCATTTCGGGTTTTCAAAGAAAACGAAATAATACACAAAAAACTAATGAATGACTAAAACAATTTAAATTGAGTTCATTGACAAAATAATGCTGAAAATCGGTCATTCGTAGCGAGCAAACAGGATGTAGGTTTTTACAACGTTTCTTCAGCGACAACGCATTATTGACAAAATAATGGACTGAAAATGCTGTCGTCATTCGTAGCGAGCAAACAGGATGTAGGTTTTTACAACGTTTCTTCAGCGACAACGCATTATCACCCGCGCACCGGACTTGCTGTGCTGTCGAACTGTTGACACTTTGTCATTGATAAAATTCGCCATTTCAAATAATAATACAGGATCAAACAACAGCTGATCAACTAAATTTCGTTTTCACTTTATATCCGTAAATTTTGATGGAGGTCTTAGACCAGAACCATTGAAAGCCAAGTGACTAACCAAAACTGACTAGTTACTTTAGTCGCCTTCCTGTCTTCATGATCGTGAGTGTTGTGTTTTAACTTCAGAATTAACGATTTACAAAACCAGCTTCGTGTATGGATAATATTGCAAACTTCACACTAAATAAGTGCATATCTGAATGTCGCGGAACCGTTTATTTGACACTGCATGAGTCATAATTGTCGTGAAAAGTTGTCAAGTGTAATTTCTCAGGCTCGCCTCCGCCTGCACCGCCCACTACCCCGCCCCGCGCCAACATTGCCATACCCGGCGCTCGCGCAGCTGGTCTAACACAAGCCTGCGTCAAACCAAGCAAACACGGCTTTTGTTCCTCCCAGAGCATAGTTGAAAAACACCCAAATACCAGTCTTAGTAGGTAATTAGATCACACTGAAATCACTTGTACTTTTGAAATTATTGACTGTTTTGATATATGATTCATCTGTGTTTTTATTAACTTATCTGTTTGTTTCATCTCCGTCCTTTCATATATTGACGCATTTCAATACCAAAGTGGATTTTACACTCGCATAGTTCTGTGTGTAGACTTTTTGCTATGTATATTTTTATTCAAAGCAAAATAACTCTAACCCGATACCAATAACACTGACAAGCGGCCTACGTAGTTAGATACTAAGACTAATCAATATCGGTTTGTACAAAAAACAGCAAACATAGCATCAGCTCCTGAGACCTTTGACATGTCCTTCAGATGTTTACAAAAACATTAAATAGACACTACGCCTCAGAAAAGCTGCACACCTGTATTCACCGTACCTACCTATCGACGAATTTATTATTTTGAAGTTTGTTGACATATCACTGGTATACAGTCATGAGCTGGTAATTGATCGATAAAATATAATTTCAGAACAATATCTACCTGGGTTGGTCCCTGACACTGAAAGAGACATTTTAAGGTTAATCTTGGATTATTCATGTCGGAGACACGCGACTGAGGACAATATAGCTGTCTAATTATAATAAAAAACCTTATTGACCTAAATAATCAAGCTATATCAATTCGATCGTTTATCAATCAAACGAACCACTGTAGTTAATAACATTGAAGGAAAAAGAACCAACTTCAACTAGTTGGCACCTGTGATTTTATAAAGTTCACCTCGATGTATCTAGTCACCCACCGTCCAACGTTGATTTGCTTGTCATAGCAAACTTTCAAATATCGTATTTTCAACAAATAAATATCGTCAACATGAACAATGATAAAGTTATCCGCGAACAAACATAAAACACTCTCGAATTGAAAAACCTCCTTTTTTAAGTCGCTTAAAAAAACAGAACTTTAACTTCTGTTAAAAACGGTAGAAGTGATTGTAATAATTATAGTACTCAACGAACGGAAAGAATCAAGTTTAAATTGATGAATACGAAAATTAACGTATTGGTAAATATCAAATGGGTGTATTTGATTGGCATATTACACAGCATGCAATAGCCATAATTTTTATTGCACTAAGTAACAATTGGTACTTTATTGCATCTGAATTTAAAATGATAATTTCTTGATCTTGAAATGGTGCTACTTGCATCCTTACTTACTTAAATTTATTTATTTTGACCACAGTCGAGTACAATTTTTGACCTCCTCCGAAGTTCGAGAAGGCTGAGGCTGAGGTCGACTTTTACGTCATTATCTGCACAGAGCCAGCAATAAGATTTCGTAATGTGTTTGACACTTAGGTACTTGTCTGAAAACCTATAGTTGCTTCTAAACAAATATTGAATGTATAGGTAGATTACGAAACCGGTTTTGCTGTTACCGGCTACCATTGGGTTGATCTTAAGGAAAAGTTTTCTACATGCATACATTCCGTTTTTAGTAGGTATTCCATTGCAAAATAATTGGTCCGACAAGGACCTTGTAATAATTATGATCGTTTTGACTTTAATTTGTTAGGTGATTTATATTTGAAATAAATACAAAAGCTACAAAAAAATAAAAAAAGAATTTGCAAAAATAGAATTCAGAAGATTTATATCGTTCATCCGGATGGACCTAAAAAGTGTCTGAGAACAGGGAAGAGTGGAGGTAATATGGATAGGCCTTTACTCAGTCGCAGAGCACGGAAGAGTGACAGAAAGAGAGAATAGTGTAGTGCAGTATATAAAAATCGAAGTAGTATAACAAAATCAGAACAATACTACATCTCCCTAAGGATCGTTTTCTTCTGACTTATCAAGCATTATTCATAAATTAATAAGAGTTGAATGGCATATTACATAAGGTTAGCGTTGGTCCACTCTCGGCCAAAATTTCAACATTTTAAATGCCAAAAACAATCTGAAATGGGGTTTCGCCGACATGATTAAAGACGTATATTTTGTACATTATTTTTTGCAATATAAAATACTTACCTACATAATATTCTTTTTATTACTTCATAACTGTTGAATTGCAATCTTAGGGTGAAGTAAAACTAGTTGCATGTTTTCGAATGGTTTTTCATCTACAAGAATTTATTTTACTTACTAACTTGGTACCTACCTGGTTTTTGCAAGTAAGTACGTAAATTTGACAGACGATATTCGACAGAGTCGCAATTATCGTGGTATTACAGTAAATAAGGAGACGATGAAGATTTTTGACTTTGACATTTTCGACATTTAATCGTATCGTGTACACTGGTAGGTATTTAGAACAGGAATCTTAATATATAAAAGGAAAAGCTGACTGACTGACTGACATATCAACGCACAGCCCAAACGGCGAAACGTAGACACTCGAAATTTGGTCCGGACGTAGCCTAGGTACTATAGGGGTGCACTAAGAAAGGAATTCCTGAAATTCCCACAGGAACGGGAATAAACAGGAAAATTATTTTGTATGAAAAATCTAAACGGCTCAAGTTAGACGCTTGAAATTTGGGATGCAGGTACTACTAAACTACGCGAATGAAATCGCGGGGCGTCCACTAGTAATATTATAAAAGATGTTATTATTATTAGCCAACTGAATTTCAGTGCAGGGGCTAAGGCTGTTGGGGGGGCCCCGGCAATAACGCGGGAGTGGTCACCGTAGGGTTTTAGTGGGTGCGAGTCCCACATAACCCCGCCCCTGTCCCCGTTAGCGGTGGGGTATCCATAACGGATTTCCCCACAAGGACAAAGGCCACTCTTCCATGTTTCCATTTAGTGCGACTGACAACAGTCGTCCACCAGGCTTCGTCCTCGCGGAATATCCCGTCGCGCCATCTCAGGAACACACAGTATTTCTACAGCTTTACCAATAAACATGGTTTATCTATTCCGACATTATACCAAGCTCAACTTAAGTTTTCAGTTGTATGTCAAATACGGAATAACCAGTTTCAGTAAACCTGTAATAATTTATTTATAAGTTACAACGCGTTTATTGGTAAGAGGGATAAGCTATTGCGTATTATTGATAGATATTTTTGTACTTGTACTGCTCGACTCGTGGACCTAGATAAATCAATAGGTATTTTACTATTTTTAATTGTAGGACACAAACATGATAGGTAGGTAGGTGAGTCTAGTTCTTAGAAAAACCATCATTTTATTCAAAGACCCTACTACCAGTAGGTGTGTCTAATTTTTTTATGTGTTTTTTTTTCAAACAGACACGTACTACGCCTAAGGATGCCAAGTTTTTATTTCACTAGACAGGCCATTAATAAATATTTAAATTTACAAGAGAATTCTTTCTGCCGGGCATGAACCCGTGTAGGCACAAGTGTCAATATATGGCGGTGTCTATGTAAAATAAGTTAGTCATTAAGGTTGATATTCGCATTTCAAATCTACTTAGACAGAAATTTCGCAGTTAGACTGGGTCCAATTTTAAGCGCATTTTTATTGCTTCTACCACATAATTACACACACATGTACCTTACACACACACTCGCATATGAACGTAGAGACACACATAATTGTATTATAATACACACACTGATACGTAGACACACAAAAACACATAGGAGACTACGCGCTCACACATATTATACACACTCACATAGGGACATAGACACACACACATACATAGGAACGTAGACGCAGAAAAGATACAACAACAGGAACAAAATATCACATGTGGCGGATGATTAAGTATTTCGCCAAAGCAAATAATGTTTGTGCCGTTATTTATTATTACGACAGTGTTCTATTTAGTGAATCCATTCTTTCACACCGTTTATAAAATATTAAGGCTATTACCGACAATGTGAAGATATTTGTCGCTAAAGTTAGTAAGCACTTTAATAAAAACTTTAAAAAGAAATATTAAAGGTACATGAAATTTAACTGGATGTTACATAAAACTAACACTGTACTGAAATCATTATGACATCTTGATATATAAAACCGAATAAAAAAAAAATCGTAAGTAAACTTGTGCATGTAATATTTCGTGGTTTGACGTCTACTCAGAAAAAACGTCCACTTCCCAATATACTATACTAATACGAAGTTAGTTACCACTTCCCAAAATAATAACTTCAAAAACTTGTATTAACGTTTCGGAGGCGATCTCTTTTTATTTTTTTTATTGCACAGTGAACAAGCGTTTGACATTTAAGTTGGTTAAGTTAATCAGTTGTGCTGTTGGTATGCGTAAACTACGGTATAAGTACTAATTGGTTTTATTGCAAAAAAACGTTATAAATTTTACATTTTGGGATTTATATAGATGGCGGGAGGAAAAAATGAATCTCTGAAAGAGTTCGCATTTTGAGAATTGCTGACCGTATCTTCTGAGTCGATCAAACCCAGAAAGGATGGAATCCCTTGTGTTTATTTGTACGCACGTGAAATAAATCGTCGCCAACTCTGATATCGTAAACCGAAAACGATGAAATCATACGAATACATACAGCCTTAATGCTGACGCGTCGTCACTGACTCATTATTATGAAATATACATTTATCGATAATAATATAAAACAACTATGAGACAATAAAATTTGTATGACGTGAGAGGATCAGATACACGTGCGTGATATTTTTTTTCTCCAACATTTAATGGGAAAGTTGGACACTGCGTTTCATTGAAAAAGTAATTCTTGTACGGGTTTAATAATCTCATAAATTGTATAGTTAACACTGTCCGGCGTTTACTAGGCCATTGTATAGTCAGAATAAAGTACGCAAATGCATTTTGTTTATTCATACTCAGCGTGTGTCTCGTAAGTAAATAGTTTTTTGTTGTATTTTGTTGTTTGTCTCGTTAGATTGTGACCTAGTATAATGCGCAAGTCCGCTACGGTCTCATTGTATTGTTATTTCCTATTCTGTTACTTTGTTGTAATATTTGTACCTACAGAGCGAGAGGAAGTATCTCTACTACTCTACTATAAATATTGCAGATGGTATATTTTACTTCTAGGAGGCAACATTTTATTTTTAAAAACGATTTGAATTATATTCATAGTTTAAAAACCGCATGGCTAGAACAGTTATTCGATTCCGCTACGTGTATGTGTATGTGTGAAAAAATACTGCGTGTAAAAGGCCCCGAGCAATGGTCTTTGAAACTTTGCTGAGTTCGTCAATATGAACAACTTTTACTATGGCGACAATGCGGGGAAACGCATAAAAAAATCATATCCCTACAAAAAAAAAATACTCGGGAGATGACATTTAGTATTAGAATTGATTTTCTTTTTAAATAATCCTATTGGCGATCCCAACAACGTTTCTAAGACCATTGCACTGCTTTTACAAGCAGTATAATCCGTGATTTTGTCAAACCAATTGGAAAGTTCATTCACCATAAAGATTGTTATGTTCTAAATAATAAGGTTCAGAAGTCAAAGATACATAGATACATGTCTAGGGATATGGCCCCTTTTCTCATACACATTAGGTTCCACATGTAAGGATAGATATTTTAAGTGTTGGTGTTATAAATAAATAAAATTATTGAAAACAAACACAGAAATGACCTTAGCACCTTCTCGTATCCGTTTTTGGAGTTTGGACGGCAAAAATTCTCAGGAATAAATAATTATGTTTTACGACATTTTTAAACACTGTCTCAAACCCCGTTCAAAATTAAGATCACAGAACCCGTTCAGATAGGCAAGTAGGATCTTACAAAAAAAATACATAAAATATTTACGACCCGAATTTTGTTTGAAATTGACATAAATTGACAAGTTGTAAAACCTGGCTGGCCACATTGCAAAGTGCCCATCAATAATACATAAAACTAAGTTTGATTTGAACTTTATTAAGTTACTGATCAATAAGTATTATTATTTGCAGAATTGGTAATAACCAAAGAGGAAATAGGTAGGTAGTTTTACTTAGACACCAAACATAGCCGTGAAATAATCCGACCAAATTAAGGGGCTACTGCTATTTTGTGTAATCTCATTACACAGGCCTCATTAAGCCTTGTTGGGCTGGCATCATGATTTTGATGACTTACTAAGTCTAATAATTAGTATTAAGAAATAAATTAATAAAAAGCGGTAGCTCGGTCTTCGTGCACAAACTTTTAGGCAACCGCAAGCGCAGGAGTAGAAAAAACTTCATATTTAAAATAAAAAGTCAAAGCTGATGAAACATTTCATTGTTACATATTTTAAACGATTTTTTTGCCAATATTAACAGTATTTCTCTGCTCATTGGGGAGGCCGAAGCAGTGGACGAATGTGACCGTGTCAGGTGACCGTGTGTAAAAAATGTCCCGCCATATTTATTTATTTATTCCTCAAGAATGACTATCTACTAAAGAAAACCGCATCAAATTCCGTTGCGTTTTGATGATCTACGCATACATAGGGACAGACAGCGGGAGGCAACTTTGTTTTATACTATGTATTGACAAGTTCAGATAGATCCATCATTTCATTGTGACGGGCGGCGCGGCGTCACAGACATTTACACGGCTTTATATCCAAGTTAACTATAGGGACAAATACGTACAACTATTAGCGGCGTTCTGCTAACAAAATATTTGATTTGAACATTTGTAGACGCGTCCGATAGTCGCCCGCAAATGTACAGTAAACAATGGAAAAGTACAAAACTTTACACTACATTCGCTACACGACCCTGGTGCATGGCATTGTGTGCTTTAGATGCATGCTTTGGCTGACTGTATGTGTATAAGGTCGCTTGAGAAATTCCAACACCACAATTAATCCTATTGAAAACAACGTTATTTTCTATTTTAAAAAATCTATAGAATTTAACGTTTTACAATTACGCGTAGGTTTTCACACTTTCTGGTGACTCCCTGAGACGTGTAGATACCTGTATGTATGTATGCACATTCTCGTGATCTCTATTTCTAGTTGATTTTGATGAATTTAATGTTATTAGATAATTGTTTTTGTTTTATAATACAAGGTCATTGGTAATCCTATGTTTTAGTGCATATTTTGTTTCCGTTTCAGTAATATCGTAGTAGGGCCTTAGTAAATCGATCGTTAGTATATGATAACATGCCAATATTATATCCCATAATATTACTTTTTATTGTATACTAAGTACCTAGTAGGTAACTAGTGATATTTCGCTGCGCTGATTCCAATTTTGAGACTTACAACTTAGAGATGAACACAATTCCTCAGGCACTTCTAGAAACTTATGAAATAAACATTGTTAATTTTTTGCATTACAATAAGTTATACGATAAGAACATACGCAGTATGTATCTGATCTATGCACCGCGGGACCTCGAGACGTACAGTCACGGCATGAAATAAGAACACTAACATCAACATTCGAAGCTGAGCTGAACTACTCAAAAACTCTCACTCAGTGACGGTTCAAGCTCAAAACGTAAAAGTCTAACTAAAGCTGTCCGCGACTGTAAAATCTCACGGCCAACAATACCACAACACACTGACAAAAACAGTTCTTATTTCTATGACAGTAGTGCAATAGATGTGGTAATGAAAGTGCAAATTTGAGTGCAATAAATTCTACGTGCCGCCCGCCGTCTGTGCATTTGACTCGAGGACAGTGCAGTTCCTGGCCTATTGACCGTGACCCGACCTATATAAGGCAGACCGGGAAAATAACACAATAATGTCACATAGGAACAGATCTGTTTGTCGCAAGTCTATCCGTCGAATTATTTCTATGGTGTTGACCCGACGGTGACGCGGCTAGCATGCCTACCATATTTTTCTATATAAGTCATTTTTATTAGTACACGTGAGATGTTAGGACCTACCTACTACAAAGGAGTGGTGTCCACCTCCATACGTGGAATGTACCTATTTATGTATGTTTTCTAATTCAAACTACCTATGTAGAGTAATTGCACCCAGTTGCTTTTCGACAAACTGTAAATTAAGGCAGATAAAAATGTTGTATCTTGTTATTCGATTATACTTTTCCAAAATTTTCCATAACGAAAAACGTTTGAATCACATCCCACTGTACCAACAATGAATATATCCTCAGGCACGTTGTAAGTAACTAACTTTTAAGTACAGAGTAAACACGCAACTCTTTTTATAAGTACTATCTTAAGTCTTGTTAGCTGACTAATATTTTTTTCCGATAAGAACCCCTTTTTAGCCCCTTTATCTTTAGAACTTTGTAGGCAGACGAATCGGTATCAATTGCTTTAATTTGCATATTACAACCTGCATACTGAGCCCAAAATCCACTACATTAAATAGGACCATCAGGAACACAACGATCTCGCAAAGGAGGTTTATAAAAAAATGTGTCAAGGATCGTGGGCACTGATTAACTTTAAAGAATAAAGAACCGACATGAACCAGTAAAATTAAACAGATTTGTGGTTTTGTCATGAATGCCATTGTCATAATTGGACCTTTAAATGCGACCAAACGAAAAGCACCAGATTTCAAATAAAAAAAAGAATCATTCAAATCACCCAGTCTAAAGTTTTAAGGTACCAAACATAAAAAAATATTGTTAAAATGAGAACCTAATTTCGTTTGATTTATTTGTCCTCGAACTCACTCTTTTGGCGTTTTTACAATATAGCGATATAAAAGTGATTCTAGTGACAAAGTGTTTTTTTATCGAATTACGTATTTAGAGCACACTATATGACCTCTATGATCGCAAATGCCTTGCTTTGGATTATGTAGTGAACTAGGCAGTCGTAGCTTAAATACTAAACCCAAGTCCCACCCAACTTTATACGTCTAATATACCGTAGATTTGGACAACTTACCAAACTTGGTCTAATTCTACTCCATTTAGTCGGCTCCATTTTCTAGTACGTGCTATCCACACAATTTATGGTTTGCAAGATTCAAGAAACTTCCAGCTGCATTTTTATGTATGCAAGTAACAAGAAAATGGAGACGGCTAAATCGGGCTTTTCTTGCTTCAGCTGGAGAATTCAGCGTGAGATAACATGACAGTTTAGTTATATTGTTGCAAATAAATATCCATAATGAGATAACCGGCGTGACATCACAGTCATAGTGCAATTATATGACAATAACCGGACAATTAAACCAATGTACCTTTACCAATGTACCAATTATACCGGGTGTATCAAAATGGTACAGTGGGAATTAATCACTCTTTACTATAGTTGTTGCTACCTTAATGGACATGATTAGCCACAACCAAACACCCCGGCTTAGTAAAAACGATATTTATCGACCATTTTATCGATAGAAAATTCTCACTCACAACAATCACTGTTAAAAGTATGACCGTAGACGCAACCTACTAACCTTCCTACTATTAGCGAAATTATCTAAGTTTTCTTACCTGTCTCTTCATGGGTTGTTCCATGTTCAAGGCCCGTGTTTTTTTTTTGTAAACAAAGGTTTTGCAAACATTTTTCCTTTGAACTACTAATTTTCAACTGAGAATTTTCTTTGATAATTTTTGGCTCCAACTTTTGTCATATCTCCATGTACGAAACATGACATAAATGACAGCTAACTTAGAAAGTCAAAGTCAAAGTCACGCCATGGAAACTTCCCCATTGTCAGTTGTTCTGTAACACGTGTTAGATTACACTGGCGCATTTGTATGTCGGCAATGATTGCTACTAATACATCAACGATGCTAACTTTCACATCACGCGAGTCTTGAGACACGGACAAGGATGTACAATCTGTACGGCATCAACTGCTGGTCCATTTTCTCACGGATTGTTACGTCGGCAGCCGTAACACGAGGGTTCACGATTAATGTAACAAGAAGATTAAAATGTTGTATGCAAAAATGTCCCGCAATATTTCACATTTGATCATCTGATCCCAAAGTATGTAAGTGAAATGTACTCAGTTGTAGCAGTGGTAGTAGTCTACATAAACGTAGTCTTCAGCTAAAACTTTTAACCTTAAAAAGTAATGTCCGTAAATGTCAAAATTTTGTACATAACATAGACAAAACACTAAAGCCTTAGCTCATAACTAATATTATTTTAAATTTTGAATCAACACTGTATATCGCGTTCACAAGAACCTATCAAGACGACATCGTATAACCCATTTGCTTCCCGCAGTCTGTCCCTATGTATGCTTTAAAACTACGCAACGATTATTATGCGGTTTTCCTTATCTTAATTGGATCTAAATTAATCTTGAGGGAGGTTTTTACGTATGATAAATGCATATATTAGCAGAGAAAGATTGTTGATAAATTAATATGAATATGAATATATATTATTATAATGTTTTAGCAGAACAACGTTCGCGGGTTCAGCTAGTATTGAATAAAAGAGACAACACGAACTTGCACTTCTCTCTCTCAACTCTTGCACGTCTATGATACGAGTGCCTACAGACACGTGTACCAGATTTAAAGTGATTAGAAATTCGAAATGCAGTACGTATGTGTAGGTAAGTTTGATGCAAGATCTTACATCAATTACGTAGTTACGTCCGTCCCTTTTTATGTAAGTATTTTATTTAAGTACATGGAAATCAGAATTCTATTCTGTTGAAGTACCTACATTTTTACAACCTTTGTTTCAAAACGACTTAAAAAAACAGAAGGAGGTATTCGACGGTATTTTTTACCTCCAAACATTTGACTGAGTGAAACGATTTGTATGTTTGGATGATTAATTTTTTGCTTGAGAGTTGGTGATTCCCGTTTGGTCCTATTTAAATTTAAAAAAAATTGGTTCAGTTCCGGCAATAGCATCCATGAGAAAACAACAAAAGTCCTACCCTCGTATTCATAAAGTTAGAACAGCTATTGGACTGTTAGTAAAGCTCTCATAACCTGGTCAAATGAGCGCCAAATAGGCACAAACCAATCTAAGTTGATATACGTCAACTAGTGGTCAACATTTTAACTTTTTATGAATAAGACGGTTAATGTTTTATTATTTTGAAGTCGGTTCTTTTTTCTCTAAACTTATTAGGTTCAACAGTTGTTTATAACCACTAAGTAAGTAAGAGTACTTAAATATTACGTGCTTTATCATCTTTAACAGATACCTATTATTTATTTTACAGAATAATATTACATTTGTTGTGTAATACAAGTAAGGTACTTAATGCTGCCATGATAAAAATAAATAGGTAAGTATACATTTATTAAGTAATACCTACAGCTGACATACTTACCTACATAATATAAATCACGTGTGATCTCTAGTCGAGACTATAATTTTATTTATTGCTGAACCTGCGAAAGGTTTATACATTCTACACACGTTATGGTATGAAGGTTTCAGCAAGCTTCCAGGGTTCTAGAATCTAACCGGGGACCTCTTAGGCTCAATTTACATTGCGGCAGAATGGAATGGGAGAATACATAGTGTAGGTAGTATCTTACTAATGGGAAAGTGAGTTTGTTTGTTTGTTCCGCTTTCACGCCGTAACTACTGAACCGATTGCTTTGAAATTGTGCACACGTATAGTTAGAAGTCCGGTTTAAATAATAGGGTACTTTTATCTCGAAAAAAAATTATATTCCCGAGGGAAAACAAAAATATTCCTTTATACCGCAATATAACAGAAGTCCACGCGGGCGAAGCCGCGGGCGGAAAGCTAGTACATTATAACGCTAGGGTATTCTTGAGAATTCCCGTGCCGTCCGTTCCGTCACAATGTAAAATGAGCCTTAGTCACAAGGCATAAATAATCTTTTCAGCATACTTACTCGTTATACACTCTGCTCACCGTCGTAATATGATAACCCAAAAAATACGGTAAATTAGATTGTAATTTGTAGAGGTTTTTACTATTTAAGTACTCATTAATATTGTTTGTTAGTCACTCCATCGCAGCCGGAGAATGCACGCAGTTCAACATTTGAATTTCACTGAAACTTCAAAGCGATCGAGTCCGGCTAAAACACCATCTCGATTGAATAACAAATTCACGGCATTTCGGAAGAGCAAAACAACATGTGTAAATCAGTTTCTTTTTTTTCGTAGTTTTCAAATGTCAGAGTGCAATGGTCTATAGTATCCTTCAGATAAGGCATAATGCTAGTCAACGTGCTTCATCTTTTTCAAGAAGCAATAAAAAAACACGCATAATACACTTACGCAGGTTCATGTGTAAATTTATCTAGATTTTACATACATTTGTACTTGTGGAGTCTATAAATATTTAAGAAAACCATTCTTATGTGATCCCTGATTTCTTTCTTTGTTGTATTCGACAACGTTACCTAAGACCTTTTCTAAAATTTTACCTCTGTCCTTTTTTAGTCGACTTGGTGTAAGAGCGACCAATCATACTCAAGTGACACTTTAGCACTGATTAGATGATCAGCTACTGCCTTAAAGGTATCCTAAGAACCCTACCGAGTTTTAAGATATTTGTGAAATTGACTGTACGTTGATGTCATAGATAAGATTTAGAAGATATTGCGTTGTTTTTATTCTAATACGGGTCTATTTTAGAACTGATTCGACTTTTCGTACTTTTGAGATTGTTAACATTTTATTACTACTAAAGTATAACTGCCGCCGTGCACACATACAAAAATTGTACAGTATTTTTCGTACCTCTTTGTATATTTAACGAGAACAAATTAAATTGGACATTACGTACGTCATCAGTCCAAGAATTCCCTTAAA
This sequence comes from Conopomorpha cramerella, assembly GCA_012932125.1. Taxonomy (NCBI): domain Eukaryota; kingdom Metazoa; phylum Arthropoda; class Insecta; order Lepidoptera; family Gracillariidae; genus Conopomorpha; species Conopomorpha cramerella. Next base: position 18,776 of record SJJU01005024.1, read on the forward strand.
GCATTAAACGAACTAATTTTATGTAATAACAGCAGCCGCTAATTACATAAAATTACTTATTTTACAATTGACATGCTCAACGTTACCACCGTGATAATTATAGTTAATGTAATATACAAGTCCAAATATGGCTCGCTTATGGGTATTGTGTGTATATGGTGCACGAGATAGCCTGCGCACGCGCTGCATTGTGTATGCTCAGTGTTTGGCCACGTTGCTGTTGCGTCATTCGCGGATTCAGTTCCCAGTTCCTTTTGCGTCAAACACGGGACACGACGAGCATCCTCTAGGCCATCGTGAGTCAAGGATTAGATTATAAATTGACTTCTAAATTTGTTACACACCGTCAAAATCACCGTAGGTTTGACAAGAAATCTGTCGCAAGAGGCCCTTTAATATCTTCTTGAAATGTGGTGTGCCGTTTGACTGTTTATTTTTTTTTCTGGACATTTCTTGGGTTCATTGCCGAAACGCGTTGGAAAACCGACAGTAATCGATAAATTATTATCAGTCGTAGTATGAATTTTTGGATGATTGTCATCAATCTATTACTTGGACCGAGCGCAGCCGTGCAACCTACGAAATTGATTCAGTGAGATCCGAGTTTGCACTCCGCTTAGATGCTCTAGACTCTAGATCATATCTGTAGAGTCTAGAGTAATTTCAAAAGCAACGACTCTGAAGTTTGCAAGGAGTTTCTTGTCAGTTCTTCTCAGCATGAGCCCTTTTCGAATTTATCTTTTGACGGTTATTCAAACAATGTTGTTAAAATTACGTATTTAAGCGACTAGTTTGTATTTTTTCAAGTAAAAGAGTCCCGTGTTCTGATTTTCTTTGATGCAGAAACAACAAAAGTATATGAGCGAGTAATACACAGAAACGTTAACAACTAAACGAAACTATCTGATCACATACGTCATTCGTTGGTAACATAGTTTCTCTTTATAATAATTACTATGCACAACGCTATACTTACAGCCAGATTAACTCACGTTAATAATTAAGGAACCTATATACGTAACTGTATTCATACCTATTTAATATGAATAATAAATTAACGAGGAAAATGTAATCGGGGAAAAAGTGTTAATTTTTATGTAAACTACATTCAATTATTCTATAGGTTTTGTTTTCGACATTACTCATATTTGTTAAGCTTTCACGTTAACTACTACGCTACTTAGCCGGTCATCATAAAACTTTGTACACATAGGTTGTACTTTGTCCCTACATTCACACGGGAATACAATACAATGTGGGGTACCTTGGAAGCTTGAAAAAATATATGACATTTCAAATGAATTAAATAACTTATTTAGACGTAGAAACGTAGAGTGTCGGATTCTGAAGTACTCATCGATTAATTTCTGCCTTATCTTTATTCAAACGAATAAAATAATAAATAACATTCTAACGAATAAAGATATATATAGCTGATAAAATTATATAAATAGTTTTGTTTTGATCGGATTCTGATTTCAAGTCATACGCTTCAATTATTTATTATATTACACTAAAAAGCGTGAAGTGTATTTATTATTTGTTTATTACTTGAATATATTTATTTCTAAACATAAGCAAGTAATTTATTAACTGTATATTTGTAGGTAAATATAAATTGTGTAGTACGAATACAATTATTGACTTACGTAGGTGTATAGTCATTATTGCAAATCACCTCACTTCAAATGAGTCAGTTAAAACGCAATCACTATTAGGTTACACCTCATCGCTACATTCTACAAATTATTTATGCTTACTTAGTATTATTTTTTACATAGATATTCGTTTAACCGAAAAAACCCAGCAAGTACGTACGCAAGTGTGTAACCTCATACATCATACAATAGAAAAAAATACGTCACAAACATAAGCATACACGCGTAAGTGTTCTTTCTACTCATGAAATTTTCCCGAAAATAAGTAGGTACAATGTTTATGGACCGACGTAATTACAGATACGTTCTACTACGGGCTCGATACCAACACTATGACATAGTTATTTTAGTTACTGTTCTGCACAGGGATGGTTTTAAGATAATCCTTACCTACTACTATTACAAACGAGAAAATTTGGATTGATGTTTGGATGTTTGTTTCTTTTTTTTACATACTAGCTGATACGTTGTCTTGCCATTATTAACAGTTTTCCGGCTATTAAGTAAGTATAAACTTCCACTTCCCACTTTTTTATAATATTATTCGGTTTTCGTTAAGGATATCTGTCTATCTGTTGGGTATGGATCACTTTCAGAACCTTCCGCTTCAGCGGAAACTGTCTCCAAATGGTTGCTTGGCTACCGTTGTTTTTTTTTTAATCTTTTTAATTTAGGAGCTTTTGTACATTACAATGACAATGGGCTACCGTTGTTAAAACTATAAACATTATCTCCCTAACAATATTCCCTATTGATCTACTCGCTTACACACTCGCACACCCTACATTTTAGTGACCATATTCTACTGTTGCAAGATGTTTTGCATCACCTTTTGTAAGCGCGTTTGCATGCATTTCATTCGCGACATCAATATAGTGTTCCATGGACCTTCTCTCTTCTGGCTATGTATTTATGAATGCCATTGTATAAGCGTCACCTGCGGTTTGTTGGCAAGGCATTCTTCGCGGTCTACTTATTGCCCATTCATAGAGAACTTTTCGGCACATAATTTGGTGAATTTTACATTACGTTCATTTGACACATCGTCACACTCTTCGTACATAAATATGACACCAATGACATAAATATGGACGAAATGTGTGCAATATACGTCATAGAAAATCTATTATTTACAAATTAATAGCTAACTATTGTGTTACTAAGCGTAAAACTCGAGAATCGCTGGATCAAATTTCTCTAATTGATTTTTTTTGTTATACACACTCACGCCTTTTAATCTCATAGCGGGGTAGGCAGAGGCTCTTGCTAAGCAAATGGCCACAGTTCGAGGAGTTTTCTAAAAAAATCTATCTGTGAAAGTTACAGTTGAAAACGAAAGAGATGCTACTACTTTATTCTATGATCGTTCACTCGCTCTTTTGTTGATTTAAAAACAAACTCTTTATTGTAACTGTCACCGAAAGTGTTAATTACATGTCAATTGAACGATGACGGCAAGTACAATGTTCTGTGATATGGCTATCTGGAAAAAAAGCTACTTTGATAGGAAGCTTAATAAAAGCGAGATAGCTAAAAATAGAACCCACATTATATTAATCGCCTGTCTGAATCGACTATTTGACATCGTCAAAGTCATACCTATAGATATAATCTGTGGTGAATATTTAATCATTAATATTATTTAACACGAACGTACTAGTCATTATTGGTCACTGTTTGTAAACTAATAATCAATCAATCAATCAATCAATTCAATTTATTTTCAGGTAACCCTTTTCTTAATATTGCATGAAAGTAAGATCGTAACAATACCTTCAGTTAAAATTCTTCAGTTAGGACGCTCTGGAAACAAAAATAATAAGTTGTCTGATATATTTTAATTTCTCGTATGCAAGAGTTTGACCACACTTTTTTCGTTTGATCACATTTTCGGAAAATAATATCTGGATGTAATAATGTAACACGATTAATCTTCTTTTTTTTTCATTTTTAGAAAATCGTGACAGTAATTTCACTGTTACGTGTGATCCGTCCAATAAGTAATTCAATAATTACCCACTTGTTTAGAATGACAATACATTTTTATGTATGATAATTATTTTACTGAGAACACTGCGGTTTTTCACGTAGACGATTGTCTATTGTTTTACTTTTTTGGAGAATTTTAACTGTCACACACGTAGATATTAATGTGCGTCACGTTGCGGAATTCCGAGAAAGAAAAAACACATCCCATGTAAGGTGGATGTGTCTGATTTAGTCACCTTTAAGTACCTACAATTGGATTACCTACTTTTCACAAATTTTCTGGGTTGCTGTTCCTTGCTGACTTACTTACTGCCAGGTTGCTTATAATCGAAGCGTGATGATAGAGATATGATTCCTTTTCGACTTGATAAGTTGTCATTTTAAAATTTTATAGTTTATATCATTATAGTTCTTTCAAACAAAAATTGATACTTAAAATTAGTGATTAAAAAAAATTTCAATGATGAAAAAGAAACTAATAATTTCGTATTTTTGGAAATGTAAAGAAATTGTTTGTATTTGTATATAAAGTGCGTCTACCCCGTACGTTAAAAACAAAAGAATATTTTTCTAAAACACATTATTATGGTTTAGTAATACCTATCTAATTCAGCTCTTAGGCTATTGTGTAATAGCTTATTTTCCTTGACAACAGCATTGTTTGATAAAACATGTTTAATTGAAATACCTAGTTAGCGGCCAATACAATTTCTCAAGGCAATTTTTCTTACAACTAATATAATTTATAACGACAAAGGAAAAATGAAAATTTTGCACCTACTTTTCCATGCTTAATTATTCCTGGCCAGTAAGAGTTAGAGACTGAACTAGATCGATTATTATTTGATCGATTTTGTTCTTGAATATTCATACAAATGTTAATCATGTCTCGTTGTAATGAATGAATATGTATACAACTTACTATTAATCGATAAAATGATTCCAAGTTCGAAATTGGACGAAAATTATCAAAGTAAAAAATTACAAGTGCATACTACCGATATAAAGCGATAATTCACGATCGTGTTCTAAAGTACTGAGCAAAACGGAAATACTACGGCATAGTTTTCCCATTTTGCCCACACTTTCTTAGAGCGATGTCAGATGTAATTCATTGCTTAAGGGGTGTCCAAACTAGATGGGACCCAGGGCCAATAAAAATGACTAAATACATTGGTGGGCTGCAAAAAAATATTTAAAAAATGAAAGGCAAAGGGACTTCGCCGAATTCTCCAGTGAGTTTAAACAAAGAAGATAAGAAAGATTCTACGGGCCGCAATAATCCAAACCGCGGGCCAGCCATGGTTTGGACAGCCCTGGCTTAACATAATCAGGGTAACGGAAAATAGGTAAAAAACGGTAAAACGGTAAAATTTTAATTTGTCGATATGCGCTGGTGGTCCAAATTAGTCCAATACGGAGTCGTTATAAATGTCAGTAAAGCAGTTCTTAAAAAAATATTGCCTGCTTTACAGAATTAACCTTAAAACAATAACTTAATAATATACTCCACACTCGTTATTCCCAAAACGGGATAGGCAGAGGCACTTGTTGAGCTCACGGCTCACCAAGCGCAAAATTTGTTCATGGAAATCTCAAATATCAGACTTTAAATATCTTTTGATCTAATGATCTCTGCGTTTTTATTAGAAGAAGAAAGATTACTTGGAAATTGGACATGGATATCCTTTGAAAAACATTACTTTTACATCTCCGAGGGTTCTATACCTAATTTATGAATATAGACGGAAGTGTATGTATAGTAAACACTAGAATATAGGATATATAACTACATATTTATTGCCCTTAAAAATATGAGTCATCTTAAAATCTAAGATGATGTCGAAGTCAGAGATCTCTTGTAGATATTAGTCACCATCTTTACAAATAAGTACCTAAAAAGCTGTAGGTAAGTAGATTTTTTTGTCACACTACGTAACTTTAATTTCCATGCTTATTTTTTATTTTATTTTTTCTACACAATATTGTCAATGAAGGTACTATGAATTGATTAAGTACTTACCTGTAATTGTGACGACAATGTTTGTGACTAATATTTGTCAATGAATGAAATAACGTAACGTAGCTACTTAACTAATGAGCCATAATATGTTTACAATACGGTAATGCTGTTGGGGTATTTTAATTAATTTGGGGTTTGCCGAGACAGATACTGCTAAAGCACCTGAATTTATACATAGTATAAAACAAAGTCCTCCTTATGTATGCTTAGTTCTATAAAACTACGTAACGGATTTAGTAGATAGAAGGTTGACAAAGATTTATATGTCCTATGTATGCATATAATAGCAGAGAAACACTGTCAATAAAGTATATTGTCCACTGCTGGACATAGGCCTCTCCAATTGCACGCCACTGTGATCTGTCCAGCAGTGGACAAGTATGGGCTGATGATGATGATGATGAAAGTATATTGTCAATAAAAGGTTTGCTGGGTATATCTAGTATATTATAATGAGGAAAGATATGTTTGTTTGCATCTTGAAACTACTCCACCGATTTTAAAAAATCCTTCACCGTTGGGAATCTAGAATATCCTCGGGTGACATAGGGTATTTTTTTTTCCCAAAATTCCCACGGAATGAAATAAAACGTGAGTAACACCACGCGGTATAGTTAGTAGATTAATCGTGGAGTTAAAAGTCGATAGTTAAGTTATTTCTAATGAGATCACACAGATGACAAAAATTAGGCAGGTACAATTTTTTTTTAAATATTTACAGCATGAAATGTAGAGGAAACATGTTTCTATATGGCGAATACTATAATACTGAATGCATATAATACATGATCGATATACACCGTAATATTTTACGTGATATTTATATAATAACTAGATATCCCGGCAAACATCCATGGGATAGCTTTTGGAAAGTTGTATTTCAAGAAATACAGCTAATAGGGGTAAAAGTCATATTTATCCACTTTTTAAACGTTCTCTGAACCTCCACATATAATTAGCCAAATCACAAGTTTTAGAGATACTTACGAGCAGCAATTCAATATTATATGTACCTCTATACTACACGATACGCGATCGAGTAGTATTCGCGAAAGAAAAATATGTTGATGACAAGTTTGGTAGGTTAGGTACCTTTAGTTTACTTAAATTTTATAGGGCATATGGTTACTATGTTTGTAAAATAAGTATTAAGAATTACTCCCGTAGAATATTACTAGATTTATTTATTTATTTAGACATTGTATGATGCAAATGATAAATTGTAAAAATGTAAATTTACCAGGATCAGCATTTTACAGCTGCGAGTACGTTGCAACGTAACTTAATTCTGTCCAAATGAGTTGCTTAGAATCGCAGCTGCGATGCCTACGTGCAAAATTGTCAGGAATTCGTTGGAAAGTGCGTTGCGTAGGCAGTAATTAACAGTCTAGACATCGTTAGGTTAATCGGCTGCTTAGGCACAATATCTATCGGTAAGTTAGTATCGCGAGGTGATGGCGTGCGCTGGGGGCACGGGTCGCTGGCGCAGTGAGCGCGCGCGCGCTGCTGCCGCCGCCGCCGCGCCGACGTCACCGCAACTACCGCTCCGTATATAACCACCCGTGACCCTCCCACCAGCACCAGTCCGAGACTAGCACTCGCTACCAACACACGCGTCCACGCTACTCGCGCTATTACCAAGTGTACCACTCTCTCCTGTCACTCGACAACTCTACCATGACCGTCACTAGCAAAATGAACAGTGTCTCCCGCCAATCCATGCTGAGCCGCTTCGGCCCCGGAGGGCTCCTTTACGCCGCAAACAAACTTATAGCGGTACGTCATCGCAACGTTTTGTGAAAACAGTGTTTTGCGTTCCCAGTGTTGTTAGAACTATTTAATAAAAGTGTTGTGACTATATCGGATGAGGTGAATAATTGTGCGTTTTCGTTGTTAACAGGTCGCTGCGCCTGGCAAAGATGAGGATAGGTGGCGCGGTAAGGAAGAGGGTGCCCTCTTCCGCCGCTGGCGCCGCGGATCCTCCGCGGAGCCCGCGCCCGCCCTGCCCGCCCAGCAGCACCCTTCCGAACTTCTCAAGTTCCTGGCCATTGTAAGTACCTATTACTACTTTAAACTTTAAAACGGGAAACTGTGCCATTGGAAAGACACATGTATCTTTTATTCTTTGTGCAAATAAGAGGAAAACATAGTCAGTCAGTTGTAGCGATGTTGTGAATCATTATAAACAATTAAAATCAATTTGCTATATACCTAACTCGAATTAAAGACGACTATTTTTATACAATGTTGTAGAGCAATTTATAAATACCCTTACAAATAGTTGTAGATACCTTTATCTTGCTGACCACCATACAATGTAGTTTTAATTCTTATAGTAATAAGTTTTATGAAATTAATTCTAACGTTCGTTTTCTTTTGTCGTAGAATGCCTTGGAACTATCCGCCCCCGCGTCGGATGCCCTGCTGAAGTCGCGCTCCTCGGAGTGGTTCCAGCTGGCGGGGCACCCGGGCTCGCTGGCGCCGGCGGGCCCCGGCACCGTGTGGAAGCGCCGCGCCGCTGGCGACCACGCCGCGCACCACCCCGAGCGGGACGCCTACCAGGCTCTCGCCGCCTGCCCGCACATGCGCTACGCCATCCCAAAGTACTATCGTGAACTGGAATACTCCGGGGAAAATTTCATTGAACTACAAGACCTTCTTCACGGATTCCGGGACCCACATGTCATGGACGTGAAGATGGGAACCCGCACTTTCTTGGAAGACGAAGTGAGCAACAGCCGCGCGCGCTCAGACCTCTACGACAAGATGGTGCGCCTGGACCCCAGCGCACCCACCGCCGCTGAACACGAAGCGCGCGCTATCACCAAGCTGCGCTACATGCAGTTCCGCGAGCAGCGCTCCTCCTCGGCTGAGCAGGGATTCCGTATCGAGGCAGTAAAGTTGCCGGGCCAGCCGCCACTGACTGACCTGCAAGCTATCCGCGAGCCGTGCCATCTCGCCGCCACAGTGGCGCGCTTCCTTGGCACTAACGAGTGTGCCAGACTTAAAATTGTAGCACGCCTCAAAGAAATCAGAGATCTCTTCGAAAAGTCGGAATACTTCAAAACACACGAGATCGTCGGCAGCAGTATTTTCATTATCTACGATGAGGAGCGCGCAGGCGCTTGGCTCATCGATTTCGCTAAGACGAGGAAGGTTCCCGCCGGTGTCGAGGTGAACCACCGTGCCGGCTGGGAACAAGGCAATCACGAGGAAGGCTTCTTGTATGGTCTCGACAGGCTTATTCACACTCTTGAAACAGCCAGATTAGCAAACCCAGAAGGGGAAGAAGAAAAAAGAGACCCGGACGTTTCACGTTGAACTTGAATGTAGGGGAACCTGGAATAGCCCCGCGGCCGCCGCCGCCTGCAGCCGGCCTGTCTGCCCGCCCGCCCCGCGCCCGCCTGCGCCCGCCCAAGTAAGGACGACGACGGCGCACGTCGCAAGGAGAGGACTCTATGAAAACCTCAAAAACAATTTGTGCTTTGAGAGTTTACGCGATATATCGCTGAAATGTGATCTAGTCTTTAATTTTGTATTAATTTTTTAAATGTAGTCTATGAATTGTAATGAAAATATATTTTTGATTAATATCTTTTATGTGTTGTCGTTTTACTAAGCGGTATCCTTCTTCAACATTACGATGTTAGAAATTAATTAAAGTTTGAAAAACCTACATAATAGGCATGTTTTGTGAAGGAACTAACAGTTAACATCTCAGTTAAGTTCCGAAAAGATAGATATCTAATAAAAGAGGCACTTGTTCACAGTTATATAACCTATTTAATAAATAGAATATAAAGAAACCATCGCAGCTATTCAGATGCAGTCGCAGACAAACAATGCAACCAAACTATTATTAAACCATTCAATGAATAGGAAGAAGTACCATGCGATATTGTTAAAGTAAGTCATGACAAAGGTACTTTAAAAATACTTATATATAATCTAGAGTAAATGAGAACTGTAACCAGGTTTAAATAAGACGCATACAACAAAATATGCCTCAGCACATCACTGAAGCATTGTGTAGTAGGCGGATATCTATTCTGCGACCGACACCCTGGACGCAGGTACCCGGACAACTCGTCACGCGAAGACAAGTCGTCGGGAAAGGAAAACATAGTCGGGAAACCATCGCACACCAAAAAAAGGCGTGTATACCCAATTCTAAGGTTATAAGGAACCCGAAGGCCACTGTCTCTACTCTACCCTACTGATTGACTTTTGGTGGGTGCAATGATCTCTAAGGTCTTTGGTCTAAGGTCAATGACCGGAGGCGAAAAATAATTTTGAATTTTTCATACAGTCAATCAGCTGATTATACATTTTCCTATGTAGAGTTCGATTTTTTTTTCGTTTGAGGGCGTTGAACCCGATCAAAAATCACCATCTAGGGTGAAACTAGTGATATATTTTGGTTTCTGAACATCGCATGGTTTTCCGGTAATATTATTGTTACAAATTGGTATGTGATAGTTACTTACTGTATTCACTGCTAACAAGGAATAACTGTCGATAGAGAACTAGGACTGCGCTTTTGCAAAGAAAAGAAGGCAGGTATGGTTTTACGACTATGGGCTGAATATGGAGGCTCTCGGTACCATTCTGGGGTGCCACAGTACGGGATGAAGAGATATAAGGATGAAAATCTTAACTCAAACACACGTAGATATACACATACACATCCTACTAACACATACGTGTTGTAATGAGTCCATCTAAACGAATGTTGTGTTTGTTACTCGTTCACACAAAAAATACTAAACATATTTCAATGAAACATTACAATACTGTCGCCACACAAAGAAAAGGCGTAATATCACATTATTTTCATGGAAATACGTGTTGACTTACTTACTGGGCTTGCAGATCACTTTAGGATCATTAGGTATACTTCGCGTAAAGCCAATAAATTGTCTTTCTCCTATTGATGGCAGAATAATAAAGCTTACACATCGGTATAACATACATAGGCCATATTTTATATCGAATTACCCACGGGAGCCGAGACACATCTAGTAAGGACAGAAATAATGAAGTGGCTCTCAGTCACCACTTTTTATAAATTGAAATTGGGGGACAAGTCTACTTGCTCCACTCTTGATGCTGCCTCGCTCCGGCATCGTAGCGGAAGACGATTATAGTAACGAAATCTGCGATGCACATCGTATGCCACTACCTACCAGAGTATATGCTTAGGCCCTAGGTCTAGAAAAGCGGAAACTATCAGCTTTATTTCTTATCTAGCTGACCCGGTACACATTATTATAAACCTTCCTCGAGAATCCCTCTATCTATTTAAGAAAACCGTATCAAAATCCGTTGCGTAGTACAAATACAGAATGAAAGTAGGTGAAGCGAGTCCAAATATTGGTCCATCAGTTTTGCGGACAATTCCTGTGTATCTGAAGTATATAGGTATGATCGAGGTAAAAACCATTTGTAATGAGAAAAGGAAGATACACACATCAAAAGTGTCTACGGTTCAAGTACATTTTAGAAGATTGCATCAAGAATATATTTTACAAAAACTGAATTCATTCATAATTTATTCAAAATTTGGAGATAAGTCATTGGTACAGACATGGGGAATTAGGTAGGAGACCAAACCATTTAAAGAAATTAGACACTTTTGACGTGTGTACTACCTACGTAACTTTCTGCTCTAATTATTTTGGAAATAATAGACCATTTTCTTAGCCGACCGTATACGGAGTTAAAGGTGTGCGGAGATTGGAAGTGCGAAAAGCATTATTAAGAGGTAAGCTATTAAGTAACCTCAAACAGTTACTCTGACAAGTTCAGGCTATGACCTGATGTTGTATTAGCTGTTCGAATATACTTGACAGCCTGTCATTCTGAACTTCTATCCTTCTCTGGTGACATGTGAAACGAGTGAGATAGAACTACAATAGGTTGTTAAGTATATTCTAAAAACTAACGGACTATACACGGATGTTAAGGCTATAATGTAGCCACCCCAGAAGGACATTGCATGGACCATGTGGCGGTGGTTGTCCTGACGTATAGTACAAAGAAATGTGCTCGAAATCAGTGAACATGTGACGTGTAGGTAGTTTTTTCTCTAAGAAAAAATGTCATTTACGAGAAAGGTTTAGGGCTATCTATTTCTGGACCGTGACAAATGACCGTGGTCTGATTAAACGGACTTGAATCGTCTGTATGGGTGTTTATAATGTAAAGCACTGGATATTTCCATGTACAAATTGATAAGTTTTCAGCTGCACCATTTTTCTTAGTTTCATATAACTAGCGCCATCTATTACAGAGTAGCGGAACTAAAATACTAGCGCCATCTGTTGTCCAG
>SJJU01005026.1:0-21509 GCA_012932125.1 Conopomorpha cramerella
GGATTAAAAGGCGTGAAGGGCATGTTTACAGTTAAGGCCCTTAATTAATGTAACTAACTTTACGATGTTATCGTGATGTGAACAGAATATCAGTGAAGAGCGTTTTGAAAAGAATGGTCATTGCTTTAGGTAAATTTTGTTTGGGAATGACCATTTTTTAACAGATTTTGAACGTTTAAAAATAGTAGGATATTTTATTAGTGTTGGCCACCTGAACATTGGGTATATGAACAACTTTTACTATGGTGAGAACGTCGGGAACTGAAAACAAAAAATGTCAATAGCCATACGATTCATCTCACGAAGCAAAACATTTTATATTTTGTATGGAGATGAAAAAAAAATTTGCGCGACACAGTCCTGTAAGCATACAGTCACGCCTTTCTTGCTTATTACACTTTCATATAAATAATTTTCTTTCAAAAAACACAAAAGTTGGACATTCTAAATCTTAACCTTGTGCGCTTCAATTGTGTTTTGTAATAAGGCGTCACAAGTTCCAATAAAGATTGTTTACTTATCGATATCTACCATTAGATATAACATTATGCAACACGACTGTCTGTCCATCTAAAGCCTCACGTATGTATGACTCATGAGAAAATAATCCTTTACAAATGGACAAAGGAGAATTGCGTACAAAGACACGCATATGTTGTCGTGTGCGTCGCAACGCGCTTTATCCAACACCATCGACCAGAAAATCTTGATCTGCTCGTCTGTAGTAATCTGGACGGTGTTATAGTCTATGCGAATTATTGTATAGTCCAATATGTCCATATGGCTACTTGGCATGTACAATGTTTGCAGAGTTTGAGTGCGCGATGTGGTAGCAAAGTCAATATTGTGTTGGAGCTAAGACGAACAGCATATTTGGACAAAAGACATAGCAAACTTGAGGGGACGAGGATGAAAAAGATGGACAATCTCTTTTTTTTTATTGAACTTTCAAGTGTCACGATCTCTCCGTTGTGTTGTGTGTAGGTGTTTCGAATAATAATAATAATAGTACATTTGGGTACAAAGTAATCTGGGAGTTTTCTGTCTTTAGATCCAAAACGGTATAGGAAGTAACACAAAGTCCTGAAATCGTCTTTAATAGTCATATATAAATTAATATCGCAGGATAAAGTCCAAATGTATATAACTAATCTAGTTGGAAAGCGTAAATGACGTCTCTGTCAGTGTGTGCAGTCGTTGCAATGCAAGCAATGACGGGCGAAGGAAAGATCTTTTGTCTTCATTAACCGACTTCAAAAAAATTTGGAGGTGGTTATCAATTCGTCTGTAGGTATATCATGTTTGTTACTTCAAATCTTTTGAATGGGTGAACCTCTTTAGATTACTATTTTTCGTTTGAAATTGTTTGTCGTTTGGTTCTATTTAAATTTGATTCAGTTCAATGGCATCCATGAGAAATCCAGAAATCTGTCAAATTTTACTGGTTGAGGTTCGTTATAATTTTTTCCTTAAAGTTATTGGCGATATCTATGCAAAGTGACACTTGTAAACCATACATCTCATTCTCCATGATTTATGCATAATTTGATCGGGATTTTTTAAAATGATTCCAAATATTTTTATATCATCAACAGTAGCGGGAAGCGGAGACGAGGAAGACCAGCGCACACGTGGCGACGCTCCGTGGACTCCGAGCTCAGGGCGGCAGGCATTGACTGGAATTCCGCAAAGACGGCAGCGCTGGATAGAGGGACATGGAGAGATATCTGCAAGGCTCTATGTACCCCCCGGGTATGCTAGGACCTAAGTAAGTAAGTAAAAGTAAGTTGTTAGCCTAAGTCGTGAGTACGACAAAAACGGATCTAGCAATAACTCTATTATTAGGTCGGGTAATCAAGGCACTAAGGTAGGCAGTGTCTTTTTGCATGTATGGTGTGCACGCCACTGTCATCAGTCATACGACCTCCACCGCTGGCGAGGGACTGATGATTTTCATGATAATTTGTTGGGAAATGCCAATAATCGCCACGCTTGGCAGTCGGGTCGGCGAAATTTTCACAGATACATTATGAAAATATGAAGAACCGACGTAAATGCTAGGCTCCCTTGACTAAACTTAATTTTGTTGTAAAACTAAAAGAAATAGCCGCTCTGTAGCCCAGTGAATAGTATACAGGGTGGAAACGATAAGTGCCCTCACTCACGATATCGAAGAACTGAGATCACATGTATACAGCACAAACAATGAAAAGGAAATAATGACACGTTTCTATTTGCCCCACCTACGAACAAAAAGTATCATTTCGCCCCGACGACCACGTCGTTTAGGTTACCTATTGTGTATTTTTCACATTTCCAAAATCAAAAAATACATACCACAGCCAGTTGACTCGTCAAATAGTCAGGTGATAATACGTAAAGCTACTGTTTACTCTTCACGCACTTTGTTCAATTAATTAACAAAGACAATGTTGCTGAGAAAAAAAAATACAGGTATATGGCCGCTTTGCAGAACAAGGTTTGTGAGTACTTGTATTGTGGTTTGTTTGACTACCTACATACTTTGGTGGTAGACGTTGATTCAGGACATTAGATGAAGATCGGGACTCGGTGATCAAATTTTAAGCGAAAAATTCCTCTTCGAAAGGAGGAGGTTCTCAAATCGTCGATTTTTTTTTTCGTTTCTTACCTCAATACTTTTGAATGGGTCAACCGATTTGGATGATTCTCTTTTTATTCCTTTACAACAAATAAATCATTATCAGAATCACTTTGTATACAAGGAAGTTATTCTCTCTGTCATAGATTCTCGTACGTCGACAAGCGGCCCGAGTGATCGGCTTTAGATGTAGGTAGTTAAACAAAACACATGTTTCGTTGGTATAAACCTGAGTCTGCAAAGCGACCATAGGGTGGTTTCAAAGAATCTATCAATTGCGCTATGCGTTTGCTTGACAAGGGCCTTTTTTATATATTTTTACAAAAACACACACATTGCCTTCATCCCATGTTAAGTAGCTAAAGCACTTGTGTTATGGAAATCAGACAACGAGATATTTTTTTTTCATTTAAATATATACTTATTTAAATAAAACACCCAGACACATCCAACAAGTGCTTAAAAGCTCTGACTATTTCATTTAAACTTTAGGTACTTAGGTTAAATATTCTACAGTCAGCTAAGAATATTAACAATTCTTGTGAATGTAAAAGTTGATAGAATCTCCTCCCCCCATTTTATGACTAACAAGCTAGGCCAGAAGTGACTTCCTTTATTCATATAGTCCAGCGCTGACTGACCATTGGCTACCGAAACTACCGAAATGCAATATTCGGAATCGGGCTGCAACTGTCAGTCAGTAATTGTGTGTAACTGTATAAATACGCATTTATCAAGAACAGCGCAATAAAAAACTCAACGCCCAACGACTTCAATAAAAAAAAAATGTCTCTAAATACCCCCAAACAGACTCGGTCCAAAGCAGACGCAATCTCGACGTCATAAAAACCAATTACTCATCAAATCTCCATCGGTCCACGACCTACCCCAAAAAGTAATCGATGCCACGAAAACACAATTAGACACCCTCGTAAAACACCCGGTGGGTATTGATTATCCTCGACCTTCGTGAAAGAAAAAAAATTAAGCGCAGTCTTGACCCAATTTGTTTGTTCCAAGTTTGAAAAGTGTCCCCTCCTTTCGGCCGCCATTTTGTGCTCCCGACAACGAACCTATTAAGAATCGGGATCTGAATAAATGTCCCGGCTACGAGGAGAAAATAAACGGTCGAGCGCGAAATGAGAGTTTGTTAGTAGGGTTCCGTAAGACGTGATTTAACTAGTTCGTATTTAGGTTTTAGGATAAAGTATAATTGATTCATTCAGTGCCATTAGATTCGATGACGTCCCGAAATCGCAGCTGTGCTGTGCTTTACCGTGATTGTTCTTAAGTTAGTAAAACGCATAAATTGAAAGAAAACGTTTCTTATTGCTGTATCCCCGCGTGTTTCAGAGGTGCTAAAGTGTTTTGCTTTTTACAGTCTACAAGATAACAGTACAGTCTACAACTTTTTACAGTCAACAAGAACGCGATAAAGTTAGTTTTTCAGATAAATAACCTGACAAAAATTTAGTCTTTGAACTTGCACGTCCTATCCTATGCTCTTTGTTACTCAGATAAAATTGATAACACATTACGTTAGTCAGTAATCTCAATATTAAGTTCTCTCTCTCTAATAGTAAGTTAGTAACTGTTCAATCTTTTGGGATTTTAACACCACAAGCGCAGGATTAGGTATAGAATGCACTAATTTATAAGCATACTAAAATAAAACATTAATGAATTTTCCAAAATGTCTCAAGAATATGCAATGGTCCATTTAATATAATTACGGAACTCTAAAACGTTGTGGTAATGAGACGAGGAAGCGGCCGACTCAAGATTTGTAGCGTGACGTAAACCACTCGATAGTTGTCCGGAACTATTTAAGATTTTATTTATAAAATATTTACCTTATACAGTTTCTCGTAAATGCGCAAAAGTTTTATGCAGGTACTTCGGCAAGTAATAAAGAAAACTCGTATCAATTTATTGTTATTACAGTTGTTGGTAATGTTGTGCAACGAGAGAAATTTAGACTTATTTATGGGTAATTATTTGGAGAATTATATCTAATACCGCATGCAATTAAATCGGTTGGTACTTAGAAATCTAAACTTATGTCTTATAATTATCCGGTGAGGTAGGTAATGCACATGCTAAACAAATTTCTAAATGTTCATTTATAAATATTTCTTTTACAAAATGGACCATTTAATTTAAGTATTCTAATTCCTAGTCCTAGTCTAATAATATGTAGAGGTACATTATTAAAAATACTAGTGGAATTCTGTATTTTCTCTTGCACTTAACTCGGTCCCAAATAATATTCTGGATCAAAGGCCCACTTATAATAAGTATGAGCTATAATATTGTAAAGTTTCATTAAAATCCAATCGGTAGGTTGTTTTTTAGTCATAAATTAACCCGACATTGTTTTAAAAATACTTTGATTACAATTTCACAAAGGATGTAGACCGTTCGCTCGGACTGTAATTAATAAAAGAATTAAAAAGGAGTTAGAGACGGTCGCGTGGCCTAGACGCCAACGTTCCTTCTGTGATCGACCCTCCCCATCATTTGTCTCTGTCTAATTAAGCTTTTAATCTTCATTTTGTTTCTCTCTCTTCAGTGGGGTGCTAATAAGGGAAATCGTAAATACGTCGAGCTTTATCCCGCTCAATTGGCTTAAAATTTGTTTCGTTAACTTTTTAAGAGGCACCAAAACTTTTACTTTGTGGAAATATAAAAGTTCCGCACAAACTTGTGTTATGAAATTTCCTTTCTGGTTCAGTGGCGCTGAACAAATTAGTTTTAAGGGCGTGTGTTTGTGTTGTGTTTTCATTGTACAACGAACGAGCGAAAAAGCGTCTTTTGCTATAAGTGCCGTTACATATTCTCCGATCGGATACAAAAGCTATAAAAGTGAAGTATGTCGACAGAGTCTCGTTAAGCAGTACACGCCTTAATATCTCAAGAGAGGGCGACGCGTATCGGGGAATTTTCATCGGAATATTTTCCTTTCTCATTGTCGTTATCTAAAAAATATGTTTTTTCGTGAGCGGGGGGAGGGTTCCTCCCGATTATACGCTCGCTCACGACTTATACAGTTCCAAACTCGAATGTGCTCCGCTGATTCAAAGTTGGAATTCTTTTCGCGTGCCGCTGCTGGAAGTGTCTCGTTTCTTCTGGGTGGCGGCGAAAAATGTTCACAACCTGTCACAATGTAGTCTACACCTTATACACGTGTGATTAGAGTGTATATTGCGTTACAAACCTGCGGGGGGTAGGCGGACTATGGCAACCGGATGTAGGGAGAAGGGTGGACCAAACGGTCGGAACAAGCGAAAGCAAATAACATAGCTGCTGCTACCGAGACTAATCAAACGTTCCAACCAGTAATGCATGGCACTTTACTCCATAGTGATTGGAAGGTTGATAGGGTAAAATAACCCTTCGGCGAGTGTGTTGAAATGCCTGTTTCGTACACACGCGGGATGCGGGGGGGATACAAAAATGCTTCAGCCCGTCTTCAGAACACAATGAAACGTTGAGTATTTTTGTCATTTGTCGTCATAAAATCCCCCGAAAAAAGATGACGCGGGACAAAAAATACTTACGCTCCTCCACGTACTGTCGCGCACTTATTGCATTGAACAATACTTTGACCTCTAGATATGGGGAAATTCTGAGCAATGAGAGTTCAGATGATGTCTAAAATTATGGTCCGCCTGATGAGACCGCGATTGTTCGAAATATTTTGCGCATGTTTTTTAGATGTGTTAATTTTTTCGTGCGGATGGTGGAGAGGTCGATTAAAATTGTACCTACAACTCTCATAAGCATACCCTTACAACTTTAAAAATATTGTTTAATTACGAGAATTTTATATCGTCGTATCTATAAAAAATGTTAAAACGGTTACTGCAAAAAAAAAATAATACACCAACCGGTTGTCTGTATTTTTTCTACATTTGAAAACCTTTACGCAATTTATCTTACAGTGCAAATAGCGCAGCAGTTTATGTAATTACCAGTAATTATCCACCAAAAAACAATAAATGCAAAAAAAGTATAAATCTTACACTAATAATCGTTAAAAGTTACGAGATATAATTTTCAACCAAGTCGTATTTTACAATATCTAATTACAGGTAGCGCAAGATAACTTTTATATTTCTAACTTAAAGTAATAATTTTATTTTAGTAAGTAAATTAATTCAATACTTATTTAAATTAGATACTCGTATTTTTTAATTTTTTAATGAAACGCGAACAGACATTATAACTCAATATTGTTACCACCGGGTATATAGGCGCGAATATAATCATAGACAAGAGTCCACTCGTGACCACGACGCATGCAACTGCGTCGAAACGTCGAGTAAAATAGCAAAGGTAAGCTCGAGCTTGTCTTTGATTATATTCGCGCCTATATACCCGGTGGTGACCATATTGAGTTAGATACTCATGTTTGTATAAAAGAAAAAAAAACTGTGCTCAAGCGATACTTGAGTAGAGATTATTGTTTCAGAATATATATCATAGACAAGAGTCCACTCGTGACCACGACGCATGCAATTGCGTCGAAACGTCGAGTAAAATAACAAAGGTAAGCTCGAGCTTGTCTTTGGTTATATTCGCGCCTATATACCCGGTGGTAACTATGAGTTAGATACTCATGTTTGTATAAAAGAAAAAAATCTGTGCTCAAGCAATACTTGAGTAGTGATTATTGTTTCAGAATACGCTCCTAGCTGCCTTTCTTCCTGGAACTTTGTAGGAGTTGACTATGGGATCAGGAGATTTAGCTTTATTCAGGCTATGAGCTAGCAACTTTTAACTGAAGGCCATTGGTATTCTTAATTACTTATTGTGCTCAATGTGGTTGAAGAGTCCTTATTATCCTAAGGCTCTGCTCACCCCCTTTTAGGCATTACGGATGTGAGTGTATTTGGGCATATGGAGAGAATGGATGAAAGTCCATTGACGAAAGAGATTTATATGGGTGATGTAATGGGCCGGGTGAGTAGAGGTCGCCCCAGAAGGACATATACAGACCAGATTGGTGATGTCCTGGCCGAAGGTGGCGTGAAAAATACTCGAAACTGAAGGTCATGTATGAAAAGATGTATGAATGTAGATGAAGCGAAAGGGGTATGTCAGGACCGTGTCAAATGGAGATCTGTAGTCTCTGCCTACCCCTCTGGGAGACAGCCGTGAAGTGTATGTATTTATGTAATACCGTTGATATGGTGAGTTGGTCTCATGAGACTTTCCGGTCAACTTTTGGCACAAACTGTAAGGAAAATATTTATACGAAGTCTGATATAACCACTCTTGAAATATCTGCTTTCCAATTAAAAAAAAAGAATTATAAGAATATAATGATATACGAAATAACGCTGGTGAACCGTGGGCAATGTGCTTTTAAGCAGTGCCTCTGCCTACCCGCTTTGGGATTAAAGGCGTGAAGTCTATTTCTTTGAATTATTTATAATGAGAAATACACTTAACGCGTTTTAATCACAAAGCGAGGTAGGCAGAGGCACTTGCTTAATAAGCACATGCCCACGGTTCACCAAGCGTATATCTTCGTATATCATTATATTCTTATTATTTTTTTTTTCTAGAGGCACTTGCAAATGATCACAGTTCACGAAGTTTATTATTAAAATCGTTAAACATAAAAAAAGCATATGTACGGTATGTAGCGGTTTAGAGCGGATGTGGTACAGTTGTCCCGATACTTGAATCGCGGTTTCGAGTCCGGCTACTGGACGTGTACCAATGGGACTCTTTGTCAGTCTATGTACACAAGGTAACGCTCGTATGGTGAAGGATAACATCGTGATGAAACACGCACAACATAAGGTGTATGAACCCTATAACGGCGAAGGGCTCACTCCCTGTCACGTTCGGTTAAATACGCTTGGTGAAACGTGGGCACTTGTTAGTGCCTCTGCCTACCCCGCTTAGGGATTAAAAGGCGTGAAATGTATTTTTTTAATTTGTACGGTCGAATTGACAAACCTTCTCCCTTTTGACTCCGATTAAAAAATACTTATCCCCTTAACAATAAACGCCTTTTTACTTACACAACGGTTATTACAGGTCTACTTGAACTGGTTATTCCGTATTTGACATACAACTGACAAGTTAAGTTGAGCTTTGTGTATCTTCTAAATAGCAATTCCGCCATTATTGGTAAGGCCCATATAGTGTTATTCAGAGACGTATTGCTAAACCAGGGGCCATGGCTGGGTTTCGTAGCCTGTAGTTTAGGTTTACTGTAGCCAGTTTATTTGACAACTGTTGACAACTTGACATTGAAATTTCGTGACGTTTGCTAGCTAGCCCACCGATAAACTTGGCAACCCCTCGTTTTATCGTACGTTATACCTACCTTAACCTGTGGGTTATTCCTAGTCTGTCACTCTGAATATACTTTTCCGTAAACCAGTGCTAGCCCGCAGTCCAAATTGTTGGCTAACTCTGGCCCGGAGTTAGTGAAACGTCTCTGAATAACACCGTTAATGTTTCCAATATATACACATCGGTATATTTTCATAATAGAACGTTGCTTACAACATTGCGTTATTAAATTAAATCCTTGCTCTAATATCCCCGTAAATTTCTTTGTGGAATAGAGGATTATAGGATTCTTTGCCGACTGAGTCGGGAATCAAAGTCTTTACCAACTCGCCCTTTGAGAAGGTTATTATTTTCTAGAGAACCTCTTTTATGTGAGACTTGTGAGGGGTGGAAATGTGACGGCGGCGTTCTGTCTCGCTCACTCACCTCACGACAGAGGGGGATGGTGAATGTCGAGTGGTACTCTAGTGCTCGCATACATCTGTCGGTTGTTACGACATATCCCCGAGCTGTTGTCAAGTATCGAGATTGGATGTGAACCTGTTTCACAGTTGTGTTTCTTGGTGATGGAAGGTCAGGTTATGGTGGCCGCTTCAGTTGAGTCACCGGTACTCTGCGATGGTACAGTGGAAGCATCAGTAACGTGATGTACAGTCGAACCAAATGATTCATGACCCACCATTCCACCACCTGGGGTCGTGTTTCCTAGGAGTGAGGCTCTCCGAAAGATACTGATTCCTATCAATATACTGACTGTAAAAGTACCTCGAGCAATGGTCTTAGAGACGTTGTTGGGCACGTCAATATGAATGGGAACAGGAATAATATAAGATTGGCAAAACAACGTTTGTCGGGTCAGCTAGTACTCTCTAAAAACTCTACGTACCTATATATAACTTAACGTACCAGTTATATTTTATTTATTTAATATTTATTAAGTAAAATGGCTTGACTTAATACTGAAGTATTATCTACCAGTCAACCTCACAATATGGGAGAACATAGGTGCTGGTCGGAATTATTAAATTGTAGCGATTATGGGTTGAAAGTGGGGATGAAAGATTTAACTTGAATAAATATGTCCAAGTGAGGAGAGCGTCTATGGTCCAGTTGGTCGGACTCTTGACTTGTAACCGGGAGGTCCCGGGTTCGAGTCCGGCTACTGGACGTGTACCAATGGGACTCTTTTTTCAGAGCCTATGTACGCAACGCAACGCTCGTACGGTGAAGGACAACATCGTGGTGAAACCCGCACACTACAAGGTGTGTGAACCCTATAACGGCGATGGGCTCACCCCCTGTCACGTTGGGTTAAATACGCTCGGTGAACCGTGGGTATTTGCTTTAGCAAGTGCCTCTGCTTACCCCTCTTTGGGATTAAAGGCGTGAAGTGTATTTATTTATTATTTATTGAGGTATCAAATGAAAGCGCAAGACACGTATATTTAGAATGTATTTATTAAATGAAAATTGGATAATTTGTTCAAAAGTTCTGAGGGTTAAAAGTAGGGAAAAAAGTCGACTTTAAGTATACAAATATGTTCAAGTGGGGTATCAGATGAAAGGGCACGACACGAATATTTAAAATCGGGGGCTTTTTAAATTTGCAATTTTAAGATAAAATGGCTTTGATGCATGTTACTATGTCGATGGTCCCTATTAAGAAAGTCGGATCTACAAAACGGAACATGTTCAGGAGAAAAGATAGAAGTTAGTTTTGGATAAAACATGTGGTACATACTTCAAATTTACAACAGCTTATAATCTTTGGTATCTTTACTTGATGTAATATACGTTAAGTTTATAGAACTTAATATCGCCTATCTAACGGTGTAGAAAAGTACATATTCCTAAAATTGCACTAGCGACATTTTTAATTGGGACTATAGATGTGTCATCTGTTTATGCCCGTGACTGTACTGGGTACTTATTGCATGTATGTTACTTACTTACTAATAATAAAAGGTAAGTATTTGATTAATGAAGTGTGTACTTCGCCAGCGGTTTTCAGTGTTTATAATAATGAGGTGGGCGGAGACTGTAACATATGATTGAGTGAGTGCCTCCGAGTATGAATGTGAGAAAGGTGCTAGGATTTATGTTCATGCTTAGGATTTAATTTTGCACATGCTTTGCTCCGCAGTGTTAACCGCGGTTTAAGCATTCCGTAGGAATTTCGGGATAAAATACAGAATTACTTGTGGGGGAGATAGATAGAGTATACAGCCGTCATAGGAAAAAAAGGCGTAAGGTTACATTTATTTTCGTGGGAATATGTGCCTTATCATTACACCTATCCGAACTTATAAAATTTATTTTTTAATTTAATTTATTTCAGATAAAGAAATCCATAGATTGTTAGCAAATACATACATCTTATCCTATGTTAGTATCTAATGATAAGGCAATGTTTGGTGCGCTAAAACCCATCTGAGAGGGCTATCATACCTATTAGCAATCACCATGAGGCGGCTGTTGCTACTGCCTCTCATTCTGCTAATCAATGTAAATAAAGCACATAATATAAAGCACATATTCCCATGAATAATGTTACGCCATTCCTTCGTATGACGGTGGTATACATAAGATATACTATACTGGATGATTTCCGCTTTTTTATACTCAGCAAATGATTAAAATCAGACTCAAAATGAACCTAGAAATAATTGAGGAAGGCCTTTCGTCCAGCAGTAGACGTCATGTGCGTATAAATAACCACCTTTACATACCTGTCTCTAGTTAAAAATAACATTCAGTTCAATTTAATGAATAAACATCTTCATAATGTAACATTCCAAAACGTACCAAATAAAATTGAATAAAATACAAAGTTTTCCCTAAAGACAAGTTTATTTAGAAATAGGGATTCAAATCTTTCACCGGTGTAATTTGAACCGCGTTTATAAAGGAATTATTTTAAGGAGGGGCTATGAGAAAATGGATGATTTGTTTACGTGGAAGTGTCTCGAATATTTCTCATCCATTTGGTCGCATTATCATCCTATCTCGGACTCCCTCATTACTTGCAGAATCATTACTTTGTTAAATCGGATGGAACGAACGCAAATTTTTGCAACAGTATACCTTAAAATTAACGCGCTAGAGGTGAAATCGGCTGAGAAGGTGTTCCAGATGTAGATAGCGCCCGGGAAAAATATGATTGTATTGGAAAAAGGAGTCGGTAATGCCGTTTGAGTATAGGGTTTGTAAATATAGATACCTACGTATTTTATGTGGTTGAAAATTGTTTAGTAGATAGATTATTATGGTTTCTTTTATTGAAAACTAGTGTAGGTACGCCCCGCGATTCCATTCGGGTAGTTCCAGTATTGCATGCAACCTATAACACCCTCTATACGGAGTGTAAAAACAACGTTTCTAAAACCATTGCTTCGGGTCTTTTTACTCGCTGTATAGCGCCACGTCCCACAGGGTCGGGAAAAAAAATACCGTCTCCAGGTTTTACCAAAACCAAATCAGTTCAGCCTTTCTTGAGTTTTGAAAAGTGTAACTAACACGACTTTCTTTTTTATTCCAAGACGTTTAATCGACGAATTTAAAATCCTGTTTCTCTCAAAAAACATAATGTTTGATTGGACAGTCGATTTAAGTACACATCCCCGTTTCGAATTATATTTCTCTCTAATTTTTAGTACTTAGGCACTAAAATACTTAAGGCTTAACATAAATAACATTCACATAATTAAACGTTCTAATAATATGGTTGCCGGTTTATTGCAATTAATTTTCCTCATCACTGCAATCGTCCGGGTCTTGTGAGCATCTTTTAAAAGACCATGTTTATTGTATCCAATTACAATTACTTCTATCTTAATTATCAAAATAAATATACCGCTCACTCATTCATTTATAACCTCCTAGCCGACGCCGCTGCAGCGAAAGCCTTAAAGCTTTAAAGCTTTTAAACCGATATGTAAGTTCCCAGAGCTTTGTAAGTTCTAGGCAGTGGCGTGCACACCATATAGGCAAAAAGACACTGCCTACCTTAGTATTTTGCCTACCCGACCTAATAATAGAGTTATTGCTAGATTGTTTTTTGTTCTACTCACGTCATAGGCTAACAAAGGTCCTGTGTTTTGTGGATGAGTAGATAGGCTACCTATATTTCGTAAAGACCAGTTACCTATACATTTATATCAATCCGTGGGGGTTGCTGCCTACCTTGTCATAAAAGCCAGTGCACGCCACTGGTTCTAGGTTACACATAATTTTGTGTACACAACACATCTAATATCTGTCATCACACGGTTAAATCACCTGTCACCACCCAACCCAACTTTTCCCGTTGAGGGGGTTTCTGCGAGGCGACCGAAGGAACTCTCCAGAGGTCGGGTTGCAGCGCTCTCTGTGAGTTAAACCACATAACCACTGCGATCGCCAACCCGCCTGCCATGCGTGTCGATGATTGACATTTCCCCCCAAATGGTAATGGAAATCAATGGGGAGGCCCTCGTCCAGCAGTGGGGACGTCACGTGGCTGATGCTGATGATGATGATAAATGAACACATCTAAATATCTCGCAATCGGAGGAGAGCTGCTAGCTGAAGAAAAAAAACAGTTTTTCAAAGAAAAAAAAAATAGCGAAAAGGAGTGTCATAAAGTATTGTCCTCTAGTATTTAAATATTACTTACCATCAGAAT
Organism: Conopomorpha cramerella; assembly: GCA_012932125.1. Lineage (NCBI taxonomy): Eukaryota > Metazoa > Arthropoda > Insecta > Lepidoptera > Gracillariidae > Conopomorpha > Conopomorpha cramerella. Next base: position 13,599 of record SJJU01005026.1, read on the forward strand.
TATATAATTTACTAGCTGAGCCGGCAAAATGTTTGCCAATATACATTATAAAAAGTATCCAATGTCCTTTCTCAGACTCTAAACTATCGCTATACCAAATTTCATGAGTAGTTTTGGCGTGAAAGCGAGACAGACAGTCATATTTACTTTCGCATTTATATTATGTTTTAGTATACTGCGTGTAAAAGGACGCCGGGCAATGGTCTTAGAAACGGTGTTGGACTCGTCAATATTAACAACTATTACTATGGCGATCTAATCCCAACAACATTGCTCGGGGCCCTTTTACCCTCTGTAGACTGAAATCTATATATATAAAAGAAAGTCGTGTTAGTTACTCCACTTATAAGTAGTAAGAACGGCTGAACCGATTTAGCTGAAAATTGGTGGGGAGGTAGCTTAGAACCAGGAGACGGACATAGGACACTTTTTACCCCGATCGGTGTTATAGTTTGTATGAAGAACTGAAATTACGCGAAAAAAAATCGCGGGGCATCCACTAGTTTTGTATATTACCCGGAATTTTCGCTTACGGGTGTCTTTATTAGCGACATACTCGGTATTCACGTTTGTATGTATATAATAACGTCATTGTGATCTGCCTGTTAGCGATAGTTAAGTTTATTTCTTTTTAATATATGACTGGGCTGAAAGAAGGCCGTGCCATGGTCCAAATAATTTATTCTTTGTGATGCACTTTTGTTTTTTTTTCGCTGTCTTTGTTGTCGTGAACATTTTCCATCGCTGTGCACGGCCTCCCTAATCGCCGCAGAAAAATCAATCATCTTGTGTCTTCAACACTGCCATTAACTCTTTCCCGGACAGTAAACGCCTATAGGAGTCAGCAGTCTTAAGGTCTTCAAGTCGCGGGTGAATAGGTACCTAATGAACAAGTGTGCTCCATCGTAGACCACATCGCTGCTTAACATCAGGCAGGATGGTGGTCAAACGTTTGTTCTTAATGATTAAAGAGCGTCATAACAATAAAACAATGAAAAAAAATTTATTTTATAAAGTATATTACGTTGTCTGAATTCCATAACACAAGTGCTTTAGCTACTTAAAATGGGATGAAGGCTTTGTGTTATATTAATACACACATCAAAAGTGTCTAGGGATCAAGTTCATTTTAGAAGATTGCAATCAAGAATAAATTTTACAAAAACTGAATTAATTCATTGTGTCTATTTTACTGTCCACCAATGTGTTAAACAACGTAGATAAAATCAAGGAGCGTCATTCACTAGTTACATACACACTACATACATATAAGTAGGTATCTGCAAAGTCGTAGTTATATTTAGCCAATACATTTTCCGCCATTCGCCGACATTTTCCAGCGAGGCCTCATCGCTGATAAGCCCCACACACACGTCTCAGCCAATCACAAAGCGAGTTGCGGAAAAAAATATACCGACCCATTTTCCTTACAACACTTTATCTCCATACCCTTCTAATATCACACATGTTAGTGCGTCGTAGCTGAACGACGTAAGTGTAGTTTGATGTAAAGGATTTTGGACTTTAAGTTGGGGAAGTGTTAAGGTTTCTATTTGCGTTTGCTACGAGGAAAATCGGTTAAGAATATGTGGAAAGAGTGAAGTTTTCTTAAGGGTACATTGGTTGGCTGGTAGCAATATAATAGTCGTAAGATTGCAGTGTAATGTTGGTACCAATGGGAGTTCAGCATTTTGTGCTGCTGAAGATTTTTATGCTGTCTCGCCGGTACTCAGTGTGTTGTGATTTCTGAATAATAGAGGTATTGTTACACAATTAAAACTTTTGCCACTTAGTATTTTTGACTGTTATTGACACTTTCAAACGGGTATTATAGCGCGAAGAGTAACCAAAGATAAGTATTCAGCTTATATTCGTTGTTTGCCCGACGTTTACAGTTACATGTGTCGTGGTAAAGTTTTAATATCATGTCAGTGCGCGTTTCCAAGAATGATTTCTGAGTGTTGTTATCCAGTGCTGTTTAACTTCAATTATAGCTTGTGTGTCGAAGCTGTTTTGTATAGATCTTTTTAGAGCTACCTTGTTCTTGTGCTGTACCTTGTTTACCTTTGATTTGAAGTGACTTAAAAATAATGTCTATTTTATTAATTTATTATACTTTTTTTAGGTTTATTCGCAGATAACCTGGTCTTTTACAAAAATATTTTGATGATTTTTCCTATGTTGGTAAAAAGATAACTTCAAAACTGACCCCACCTCAAACCATGACCCCTGGATAAGGCAGTCATGGTTTACGAGATAAATCGAGAAGAACTTTTTAAAATCGTAGGGGCAACTAGTAGATATTGGATGTTAATAATTGATATTAGGAATATTCTACATTCTTGATACTGGTACTCATGTGCTTTACAGTTATACCGCTTATCCGCTCTTTTTTAAAACTCTATGGATCACAAATTTTAATAAAACGCGTACGGACGGATATTATAACTCAATATTGTTCACCGGATATATCGCCGCAAATATAGTACACAAGCAACGTCGAAGTCGAGTAAAATAACAAAGGTAAGCTCGAGCTTGTCTTTGATTATATCCGCTCTGATATACCCTGTGAACAATATTGAATTACTATGGAGCACACGTACACACTATCTTGCCTGATGTTAATTAGTGATGTGGTCTACACGATGGAGCTCGCTTGATACCTTTTTTAACCGATGTATAATAAAGGAGGAGGTTCTTAATTCGTCTGTATTTTTGCTAATGTTTGTAACCTCAGAACTTTCGCCTAGGTGAACCGATTTGGATGTTTTTTTTTTAATTTGAAGGCTGGTGCTTCCCGTTTGGTTCCATATAAATTTGGTACAGTTTTGAGAATGGCATCCACGAATGAAAACCACATATATATGTAAAATTTTACTGGTTGAAGTCGGTTCTTTTTTCTTTAAGTTATAAGGTCTTTAAGTCGCGGGTGAATAGGTACCTAATGAACAAGTGTGCTCCATCGTAGACCACATCGCTGCTTAACATCAGGCAGGATGGTGGTCAAACGCTTGTTCATAGAGATAAAAAAAGTACCGATGACTTGAAGATATCCAGACTATTCCTGCGCAGGAAACACAGACACAGGCAAGTTATTCCACATCCTGGCGGTTCGCACTATGAAAGTAGACGCAACTCTGGTGGTTCCACATGTTTTCTATTCGCCGTCACCACACGGCTAATCTATTGTATGGTGTTTATAGAACACAAATAAGATTCATGCATCATCATCGCTTAACCTAAACCGCTAAAGCTACAGATCCATGTATATTCCTAGAACAACATTTATTAGGACACGGTATTATACAGGGTGCTACAATTCGTGTGAAAAAGAGTATATATATGCGGGTGTCATCTGGGGTGTTCACTATTCTTCTATTCACGAAAGGGATACACTACATGAAACGCTTCTGTGTTCTATTTTAAAAAAAATATACGATATATTTTTTAATTTTAAAGAAAAACGAACACTAATCTATTATCGCCCCTAACACGCGCGAACCCGAAACAAAGTTTGACTCAAAACGCTCGTCTGCTGCCAACTTAAAAAGAATGAAAAAAAAGTATGCTATAGAATATTTTCTAGTCCTTTAAATTTTCGAGTATCTCGACAACAGCGTAGTCACCCTAGCCGGCACTGGGGTGGAAAGTGGATAGGGGGAGAGAGGGTCTGCTGGAACGGAGGGTAACGGGGTGAATGTTACAATATTGGACACGTGGTAAACAACATTTCTCACTTCACCTGAACTCTTTATGAACTAAACATTCAAAAGAAATTGTCTCAGTTTAATCTCTTACAGTATGTGTACTGTTACAGACGGTTAACTTGAGTTATGCAGTTGTTATGGAAATTGAGCTTTGTCGTGTACGAGTTTGTAAGCATTGTGAGGTCAATATTGTGTGGATGTGGTAAGCTAGACGGGTCCAGGGGAGCACATGAGTGCGGAGTCAGGTGCCGATCGTGACCTGGCATGGGAAAATGACCAATCTTGAGACGCTCTGTTTGCGTGCGAATTTTGCAAGTGTTTACCTTTTTTACCTGTTTTGGACGAGGAGATTTTTCGAGACTTGAAAAATATGTCTATGGTACTGGTAAATGTGGGTGGTATAAAGTGTTTTTTTTTGTGATTTTTTTTTATTGATAAATAGTGGTGCTCGTTTCAACAGCGTCGTCGTAACTCGTCGTAAAACTGCGGCGGAAATTTTGGGAAGAAATGTACTTTATTTAGATGTTCGCGTACTACGTATTATTTGTAAGTAAATATTTAATAAAATCTAACCCAGTACATTTTTTGTTTAGTTGCGGAAAATGCCCAGAAAAACTATCTATTCACTATTTAACTTCACGCATTTTTAATCCCAAAGCACTTATTAAGCTAGTGCCCATGGTTCACCAAGCGTATTTAACCCAACGTGACAGGGGGTGAGCCACAGAGAAGGTTCACAAACCTTGTGGTGTGCGGGCTTCATTACGTTGTTGTCCTGCACCGTACGAGCTTATAATAGCTTTTTCACTAGCTTGTGTTTAAATCCGCATATTTAAATGATAAGGAAAATAGACTAACGCCAAAACCCCCAAAGTGAGTAATTATCACACATGCGTAGTGTTTATAGTCTCTGATAGACTGATTTTAATTTCCTTACATTTTCACCATAGTAAAAGTTGTTCACATTGACGAGCCCAACAACGTTTCTAAGACCATTGCTCGGCGTCCTTTTACACTCGATATATACAATATACATATCTGTATTATTACTAACTCTTCATTTTGCGCTAATGTAAGGAACACAGACAATAACTGTATATACATAGGGACATGACTAACTACATTCCAAAAAGTCTCATATTTTCACTTTCCGCGTTAAAAAAAAAACCCGTCCCCACCGGGCCTCCGAAATCCCGCTGTCGTCGCCTCCGACACTAAAGTGCAGCGTCGCGCCTTCAAGTGGACTCCTGTACCACTCGTCCCCACTCAACCCTGCTGCGATGCGGTGATAGCGCATACCGCCAATTTCGACTGCCTCTCCCGTCGGAGGGTTGCATTTCAAAAGCAGGGTTAGAATTTTGTAAGCTGAGCGCCCATTATTATGAATATGGCGTCGAACGCTTTTCTTACCGTGGTATTGGTAAAGTTAGAATAGCGTTAGTTCACTGCTAGTGAAGGACTCAAAGATGGTCAAATGTACGCTAAATATGGGCAAACTGGTCTTCTTGATATACGTTAATTAGTTACTTAACGCTTTAACTTTTTATACGGCGATAAGTATCTAGGTATTGTCTTCTTTTTGAATATTTACTTTTTTGTGTTTTTTTTACTACACACTGAACAAGCGTTTGACCACCATCCTGTCTTATGCTAAGCAGCGATTTGGTCTACGAAGGAGCACAATTGTTCATTGCTACCCCAGCGACATGAAGACCTCCAGAATATGCTGCGCAGGAAACAGACTCCGGCAACTCATTCCGCATCCTGGCACTATGAATGTAGGCGCAAACCGTTTTGTTCGCGTAAACGCAATATCCACCTGGTATGAATGACGTTTTGCCGTTCTTTTGGTTGTCGTATTGTACACACTCTAAAATACAACCGATAGAAACCAGATAGATATGCAACCTTGCGGCGATGCTCTAGGCTTTGTAGCCGAGCATCAAACAGCTTGTCGTTACCCATAAGCTTCCCTAATTCCTCTGTAGCCTAAAGCTGGTATTTTGCAGTTGTATTGTTATATGTATTTTTTACAAATTATTTTTCAGTTTTCTTTCCTCTTCTAAATAAACAGATCCTACCTATACTACCTATATATCTATTTATACCGGTATATCTAGCTTGGTATCCATATACTCGTACCTACATTACATTTGGTGATTTTTTAAGTGTCGTACTATTAATAAATTCGTAAAAGTGAAGTTCTTTTGTAACAATTTTTGGCACTCGTGGGCGCCCACCTTGAGGGCTATAAACCCCGATTCCTACGATGTCTAGGTTTTAAGTTTTTTTTTTTGGAAAGAGTTTTGTGTAAGGAGGTCGGGTGTTTTAAAACTTTTTGGAATGCATTTTCAAATACGCGGTACGTTTCGAGCCGCCTGCCAAGGAAAAGTTTTATCGTAATATGCTCGGAAAGGTAGGAAATGGCTATAGATTTAAGTATCTGGGTACAGTCACATTGTTAAATATCGGAGTACAGTCAGTTAGGTGCTGTTCGTTCTGTGCTTTTGTTGAATTTCTACCGACTTTCGTTTCAGTAGAAAACTATTATTTATATATTTGTCCAACTTACTTTCTTTTTACAACGCATTGAACAAGCCTTTGACCACTATCCTACCTGATGTTAAGCAGCGATGTGGTCTACGCTGGTGCATACTTGTTCATCAGTTACCTATTCACCCGCGACTTGAAGACTGTCAGACTGTACTGCGCAGGAAACACAGAAACACAACTATAAGTACAGAATTTACTCCAATGTGATAGCGAAGTTTAACAGTACAAGTGCCGTGAATAACAATAATAAAAAATATGTACATACAGAACAAAAATAACAGTAACAAAAAGAACCCCAAAAAATAAATAAGAAAAGTGCAATACAAAACAAAACAAAAACCTTACCAAACTCAAAAAGAACACAGTCCATCATTAATTTAACCTTTATTCCATTATACACACATCAAAAGTGTCAAGGGATCAAGAACATTTTTAGCTCTAAAAAAAATCTAATTTATTTAAATCAAACCTAATCTTCTGGATTAGTCTCATGTTTGCTAGTAATCTATAAAATTGTAGCATTAAAAACATTTAAACTAATTTACACTCCAACTGTACCATTGTAAAATATCTACGCAATCCTTTATCTATCCGGATGGAATGGACCCCTCAAACCGGCCGGGACATCCGGTACCCGGTTTAGGTAGGCGTTGGGACAGCTTTGATCTACCTGGGGTTTATTTTTATAGGTAGCTTAATCACGATGACTAATGCACATCGATTGTAGCTGTGCCACGCGGTGTTACACATGTTTTATTTCGTTCCCGTGGGAATCATGTGGGGACCACATCGCTGCTTAACATCAGACAGGATGGTGGTCAAACGATTGTTCATAGTGATAAAAGTTAGGAAAGGGTCAACTAAAAGTACCTATTAATTTTATAAATACTTATGTTTGGTTTCATCAGAGTAATAGTACACAAATGCACGGAGAGTACTGTAATTAGCTGGGTATTAGTTGTGCACGGCACTATTAGGTACATTTTCAGTTTAAAGCCTATTCGAAAATACCGTAATGTTTATTCATGTACTTACCTATTACCTAGATAAAGGTAAGGGCGTGTACACAAAGTGGAGTTGGTTCACAATTAAAAATATTGGCAAGGAGTTTTTTTTGTTAGTACTTCTTTCCGTGTACAACATATTGATGAAACCCGCACACCACAAGGTGTGTGAACCTTATAACGGCGCGGCGATGGGCTCACCCCTGTAACGTTGGGTTAAGGACGCTTGGTGAACCGTGGGAGTTTGCTTAGCAAGTGTCTCTGTCTACCGCTTTGGGATTAAAAGGCGTGAAGTTTTTTTTCCATGATAGAGCTCCAAAATTCGCCACTTTATAGCTCTTTTTTTTCGTTTTTCATAATACAGATAGTTAACATAACAAGCCTTAAGGCAAAACAGTTGAAATTAAATCTCTTTGGTTAGATTATCTTGTGATTTAGGGAATACCAAAGGAACATTGTTGAAACAAAAAATAATTCTGAATTAACAATTAGTAACGACGGAAAAAGCTGGGCTGGGGTGGTGACACAAGTGTTCTTTTCGCTATCACCACAAGGCTAGAAATCACCAATTTTCGATGATCTTACCTTAAAACAATTCTTTTTAGCTTGGCGATTGCTTAAGCCTCCGCCTTGGGCGGCAGAAAATG
>SJJU01005036.1:0-32671 GCA_012932125.1 Conopomorpha cramerella
CCCGGTAAAAGAAAAATAAATAAACTTGTACAATGTTTATTTATTTTAACTTCTATCCATTAGGCATGAAAATAATTGCTGAATAACATAAGATGTTATATTGATTATTGTGAAGGGTATACAAATTATAATATCACTAGGTAAATACAAAAGTTGATTACACATGGAAAAGTTTCGTTCTATTTTTATGAATAATGTCTGGTTTACAATCCTTCAACACTTTGACATTTGATCCTAAGTCTTCGATTACAATGTACGGACCTAGATAAATTGGTTGAGTTTTATCACTAGAAGTATTTCTTATTAGAATTAAATCTTGATTGTTATAGGATATTGGATTACAATATGTGTCATATTTTATTTTTCTTTGTGCCTTAGATTTTAACAAATTTTCTCTAGCTTCATATTGAGCTACTTGTAGTCGGTACTTAAGTTCTAATGGATATGAATCATAGTTATACAACGGCTCTATCTGGTGACCTGATAAATTGCTAGGTATGTTGCATATTTTTCCGAATACCAATTCGTGCGGCGTGTACTTCGTTTCAGAATGTACCGTATTGTTGTAGGAAAAACACCAATACGGCAACCATTCACTCCACTGATTAGGTTGATTTTCAGACTGAATTCTCAGGTATGCACCCATTACCTTATGTGAATTTTCCAGCGCTCCAATGCTCTCGTGGTGGTAGGCGGTGGATGACACCTGGGATATATTCAATAGAGTACATACCTCTCGCATTGTAGCTGTTATGAACTCAGTGCCCCGATCAGTTGCTATCTGTTTTGGTATTCCGTATCTGAGTATAAAGTTTTCAACGAAGGACCTAGCAACACTGGTTGCATCTTTTGATTCTAGCGGATATGCTTCGACAAATTTGGATAGTTCACATTGAATGGTAAGTATATAGCAGAATCTATTTTTATCTTTAGATATTGGACCAACTATGTCTAAATATATTTTTTCAAAAGCTGTTTTAGCCGTGGTTGTTATTTCCATCGGCTGCTTTATTGGCAATGAATATTTTTGTCGCTGACACTTTTCACATTTAAGGACAAATTCAGTTACGTCTTTTTGAATATTGGGCCAATAATAATGTCTTTTTATATTATTAACCATACGCCTAATACCGGCATGGCCACTTGTAGGCAATAAATGATAGTCATTTAGTATGACTTTTCTGTCGTCAATATTGTTAATTTTTTGTACTCCTCTTACTACACATAGTCTTGGTCCGGACCATTTTTTAATGTCTTTTATTATTTTTATTATTTTATTTACCATGGTTTCTTGACTTCTACTTTTTATTACAATTAATTCAGTAACTTTTAATGCATTACAGAATAACCCTAAGTCTCTCACTAACTCGGCTCGCGAAGACAGTGACTGAGCATCAGGTTTCATGTAAATAACATTGGACTTGTCGTCGTATACAAAATATCTCGAGAGTTGTGAACAGTCTCTTAATATTATTTGGAAATCTTTGGGCTCACATAGACATAACTCGATAGATTTGTCAGGTTTCTTCAATAATTCCACAATCCTTGGGTGATCAGTCCTTAGATTGGTGGAAGTATTTTCGGTCACCTGTCGGTTTTCACTATTTTGTTCTTGACATTCATTCAATCTCCTTTGTGCACGAGTCATCACATTCATTAGCCTTTCATTCATACACTTAAGTTCTTCTGAGTCTAGCAAGATACGAGACAATGCGTCTGCAGTCACATTGTCACGTCCTTTTACGTACTCAATCTGGTAATCGAACTCTTCTAAACATAATCGAAATTTTAACAACCTGCTAGATGGATCTCGCATGTTATATAGGTATACTAAAGGTCTATGGTCAGTTTGGATTATGAATTTTCTCCCATATAAATAAGGACGAAAATATTTTACACTCCAGACAATCGCTAATAATTCTTTTTCGATTGTCGGGTAGTTCTTTTCGGCTTTATTTAAACTTCGGCTGGCATAGGCAATTGGTAACCCATTTTGATTGCCCAGAACTGAGCCAATGGCAAAACCTGAAGCGTCTGTTTTTAGTATGAATTTATTTTCTGGTGAAAAATCGGGATATTGTAAAATAGGTGGATTACTGAGTGCTTTTTTTAATTTTTGAAAACTTTTTTCACAATCATTGGACCAAATAAACTGGGTATCTTTCTTTAGTAAATTGTTCAAGGGGGCTACTATGACGGCAAAGTTGTAAATAAATTTTCTATAGTAATTTGCGAAAGCTATGAACCTTTTGATGTCGTCAGCATTTTTGGGCTTTGGATAATTTTCTAACACTGTAACTTTTGCTGGGTCTGGACTGACACCGTTTTGGGATACTATGTGTCCTAAGTATAGAATTTCTCTCTGTAAAAATACACACTTACATGGATTCAACTTAAGGTTTACTTTACGCAATCTACTAAAAACACTCATTAAGTTTTTGTTGTGGTCGTCGAGATTTCTGCCAAAAACGACTAAATCATCTTGGTATACTAAACATTGTTCGTAAGTAAGGCCTGACATCGAAATTGTGATCATCCTAGAGAATGCACTTGAACTGGTTTTTAACCCCATCGGCATTCTCGTCATTTGATATTGACCAGTGCTTGTAGTAAAGGCTGTAACGTTCCGACTTTCGGGGGATAACTTTACCTGAAAATATCCTTGATATAAATCCAAATGTGAAAATAGCATAGTACCTGCCAACGAGTCTAATATTTCGGTTATGTTTGGGAGTGGGAATCTGTCATCCTGAACCTTTTCATTCAACTTTCTATAGTCAAGCACAATCCTAAACTTTTTCTCTCCACTCATATCTTCCCTTTTTGGGACTAATAACAAGGGACTCGACCATTCACTCGAACATTCTTCTATAATACCGTCCTGTATCATCTTGTCGATCTGTTTATTTATAATTTCTTTACTGGAATGTGGCAACCTGTAAGGCTTAGTATACACTGGACAACTGTTTGGTTTAAGATTAATTTTTTGTTCGTACATGTTTGTGTGAGTTAACTTATCACCTTCGAGATAGAAAATGTCGGGAAATTTAGCACAAATTGACTCAATAGATTTTTGTTCTTGTTCATTTAAATTTTTCAATTTAAGTTGTGATAACAATTTTTTCACTCTTTCCGAATTTATGAGTGGTCTACTGAAAGTACACACCTCATAATCACTTAATCGCGATAAATTCAAAACAAAAGGACTAATTTTAACTTCTGTGTCTCTGGTATTCAATATCCTTATAGGTAACCTTCCATTCACGGGCTTAGCAATTGTATTTGCTACTAAAACACCCTCGCATAGTTCTATAGACTTCACGACACATTCTTCCTCAAACTTTGAATTAACATAGTGTATGGATTCACTTCTGGGAGGTACATTAATATACAGACCTTGATTTGATAATAACTCAAATTGCAATTGTACCTTCGCATCATTCTTGTCAAATAATTCTAATGTGTTCAGTTCAAAATCTAACTTTCCTCTGAATTTAGTGAAAAAATCTGACCCTAAAATTCCATCTGTTTTGCATGGCAAACTATCGAAAACGTAAAATTTGTGCAGAAAAACTTTATCTTTGTAATTCAATTTTAAAAACACGAACCCTTTAGCTGATACATTGCCACCTAAACCTCGCACACAAACAAAGTTTCTCAATTTGGTATGGTATGGCGTGCCTTGCCAATTCGTTGGACTTTATCGCTGACAAAGACGCGCCGGTATCTAATAGCCAGGAGTGTTTATGATTACCGACCTCTAAATAGACTTTGTTTATACTGTCACATGAGTAAATAAAATCAGTCACGAAAAAAATGATTCAAATTTTCGCCACTTGGGTGGTTTTGAACCTCCCCATTATTTTCAGATTCTTCGGTGATTACATGCACCTGACCTCGATGTAGGTTTGAAGTTGAACTACGACCGCGATACCTAGTGCCTCTGCTACGTGGATAGTCAGGGCGTGCCCTGAAACCCCGTTGTTGAAAACCACTGGCCTGATGGTGTCGAGCGTTGTCAGCATTTTGTTCTCGGCGCAACGAAGTATTTGACCACTGCCGACCCCTAAATGGTATAAATGGCCTTCTTGTGTACATACCTGTACCTCGTCCTCTCTGCATGATATAACCAGATGCTGTTGATGTAGAAGCCTGGACCGTTGACAGCTCCTCGTCTTTTGCTGCAGAAATTGCGTCCTTTATCGTGTCATAATTTCGGGCTGCAATTATAGTACCCAGCCTTTGATCGCGCAAACCATCTGAAAACCGTTTTATTGCGAACTTTTCATTGAGAGGTCGTAACACGTCATAAGAATTGGTATTCCCATCCGCCTGTGACACTGTAAGATTCACAAAAAGCTGTTCTACTTCTTTGCCAAAATCTTCAATTGACCTTGATCCTTGTTTTACATTTTGTAATTGTGTTTGCAAGCAAACTGGTGACCTTTTGGTCAGTAAAAATTTTCTCATGTCCAGGATCAGAGTATCAATTGATGTGTAAGCTTTATTTATTTTTAGCTTAGCAGACTGACTAAGTCGGCTTTTTAATACAAAATTGATCAGCAATTGCTTGGACTCGTCTTTTAACATTGAGTCATACATTTCAATGTTATCAATAAGCTGGTTTGTAACTCCTTCAGTGTCATTCATTATCGGCAGTAACGAACATGCCGTTTTCAGCGAAAATGATTCCATTATAGTATTACAAGATTCAACTTTCTGTTCACAAGGCTGAAAATCGTCTGAACTATCAGATGCAGAGTGATCCTGCTGACATAACAATTTTATTCGCTCGTATTCTTGTCTAACTTTTTCTATGATTTCAGTACATAGCCCTAAATTAGATACTTTTGTGGAGCTTACTTTTAGCAAGTCTACACAATTTTTAAATTCATCGTATAATTCATTAGCTCTGTCAATATACTGTGCACATGTTGCACTTTCTTTTCGCCTTATTGGACCTACTTTTACAAGGTACTTTCTTATACTCAATATTTCACAATAAATTTTATTTAAAATTTCTAGATCCATAGGCAAGAATACGTTTTGCTATATAGGTACTTATTAAAATTAAGGTATAATCATGATTAATAATAATTTATGGTTACATTGGTTAAATATTTTGTTATACTCACGTACATTTGTAGGTAGGTTCTTACATACGTAATATATTTCCGTACCTATATATAATAAAATAAAAAACGAAAAAAAATTCAGTCCGCGGTTCACTTCATACTGGGATTGAGTCCGTCACGACGTTTGCCCTTGGTGGTTGAAATCCTCCGGTCAGCCTCCCGTGTACAGTTCGAAAAAACTCACTATTGATTTCACGCCTTATTAAATCCACCTGACACTTCCTATATAATTTCACCAGCACCACGATTAATATAATGATGAATCCACATATCATCAGCGCCTGGAGCAGATTGTTCGTGCTTATGTGCGAAGCCACGTCTTTCAGGATGGCATCGTTGTTGCCACCAGCAGCGTTTTGGGCGAGAATGACCTCCTCCTTTGATATTGTTTTGCCCATTTTATTTGAACTTGGGAGAGTTTTGCAACTCGCGTATCGCCAACAAGAAATTTACAGCAGCTTGATATAGCACGTAAGCCGTTAGTGCTAGCGCGAACACAATGATACACCATATGAAAGTTTTAGTCTCCATGTTGAAAAATAATTTGATTCTTCTAGGCACTCGGGTAACACATTTCGCGGCGCGACTGGCAGGGTCGCCATATACGGTTGGAGGTAAATAATACGAGTACGGATGGTTACATACTGCTATCGTTTATTGAGTAACAACACCTTAAATAAGTAAGAGTACACAAAGATACATATTGGTTATATAGTATGTACTTATACTACCACACAGGGGTGTTGTCACCGGTTAGTCCGTGATTGTTTCAGAAGTACGATTTCTCCCAGGGATAAAACAGATGTCCAGACATTTATATTAATGAAAATCAAAATCTTTATACTACTCTGGATAGGTACCTACCACATAGAGATCTTACCTAGTCTATTTTATAGCAACTGTCTATGTCACCTCAGTGGTTCAGATCGTTCCGGAATAACGTACCGGGTCACCGTAGGATTTTAGTGGGTGGGAGTCCCACATAAGTATCCATAACGGATTTCCCAATGATAAAAAAGGTGTCGACGTCCCCAGACCAATAAAAGTTCCTACTCTGTGTATATGTACACGATGCATACTGAATCACTTTCCCCACCATTTCTGTAGGTACCTTGTGCCCCATAACCTAACAGTTCAGCAAAAGAAAAATATTTATGCATAGTGGTTAATTTCCATAAATTTCCCCCCTTCCTCCACTTCATACCACCAGTGGTACGATAAGGAATGTTACTGGAAATTAAAGGAATGAAGGGGAGTTTCCCATTTACAAGGTTTTCCCGAAACAAATTTGACACGTTAAGGCTCCGCCCAAACGAGCCACCGACCGACCACAGTCACTGGTTCAATGTTTTGAGTGGTCGTCACCGGTTACACGTGTGCGGCTCGTCTATACAAAACATGAAAAAGTGGCTATGGTTGATGTGACTCATTTGCGCGGAGCCTTATTCATTTATGTACACAAAAAAAAAGACAAAAAATTTGAACGCATGATTTCTTTATTCCAAGATCATTGTTCTATTAATAAGACATGCAATTTAGAGAGTTGTTGTATCCCAAAAGCTTTTTAACATTAATGCAGAGCATTTGTGTGTCTGCCAAGCCTTGGTGATTCCCTCACGTCTTACGTTCGCACAGCCATCTAACGCAGCTATGGACTGCTGCCAGAGGTCGCGCAGTCAATATAAAACAATACAGCTTGGTGTACACAAGCGGAGCAATTCACAGCAAATAAGGGCCTGTCCACAAGTTGCTTGTTGGCTAACTACCCGATAAAGTTGTGTTATAGTCCGTATTCTGAAACTCACTTCCAAGTATGGTATCTATGCTCAAGTAACAATTGTCTCTCTGCTATTTGTAAAAGACAAACTGTGCTCAAGCAACACTTAAGGTTATTATTATATCAGAATACGGGCCATAATATCCATAGCCGTTTAAGTCTGTTACTTATTAAACTAATAAAACATTTGCTTTAAATACTTTTGTAATTTTACACATTTTTACGTAGTTAAGACTTTCATTTATGTCTCCATCACTCATTACATTTTAAGGACCATGTAACGTCCTATACACTAAAATATAATTAATCTTAACACAAAATAGTTCCCATATCTTAAGTTTTATATTCGACAATTTTACAATAACGTAACTTTAAAGGCCACAGGAACCAAATTTCATCATTAAGTGGTTTATATTTTCATTTTTGTAAGTAGTTATTATTTATATCGCATACTAGCTGTCCCGGCAACCATTTGTTTTGTCGCCTTTGTACCTCGTGTATCGGAAGAAATACAGCTGATGAGATAAAACTCATGTTAATTTACATTTCAAATCTTCTCTGGACTAACACAAAGAATTCAATAGCAAAATTAGCTAAATCGGTCCAGTCTAGCCGTTCTCGAGTTTTAGTGAGACTAACAAACAGCAATTCATTTCTATATATATAAACAAAAAATATTAATGTTGGCCCCTAAAGATAGTTACAATACAACATACTACTATTTCCGCAATACAACATCGAGATTTTAAAACATGTCAAGAACATCTATATATTATACAATATACGATAAAAAAGACTGCAATAAAATAGTTTCCAATTGATATAGAATAACGAGGTGATATCCAACAATTCATTAAGAAATTTCATAATATATAAAACAAACATCATTGTGTTCAAAATGCTTAATACAACGAACTTAACACTAAGTTTAAAACGAGAACAAAATAGTCTACAAATCAGCAAGTAATACTTAGATATTGCAGTTATATTTAAGTACTGTTGGTAAAACATTGAATTCGTTTAGGATTTTAAAACAAAAATAGGTATAAATGGTTTGCAAATATAAAATATACAATTGTCCGCAGTTGGATCCATGTAAGGCACAGAAAATAATTTAGCAACTTTCTTTTGGTAAGAATATTACAGTAATTTATAAATATATTTATATTCAATGATTATAAAAATAGTATTTTTGTTTTTGGTGTTATAAATGCTTTGCTTAATGAGTGCTCTAGGCAAAGGTCATGAGCTTGTCGTACACACCCCAATCTGTCAACTAAGCGTGTGAAGTGATACCTCCGGGAAGGTGCGCCAGCCGCATACAATTTTGGCAGTCAATTAGTGTGATATGAATACCTAATTTTGTACACAACGATGATGAGAAAATATACAGAAAATACATCAATCACAAATAGGTGTAAATTGATAGTAATAAATTAAAACTACCTTATATAAAAATTGTTATAGTATAAGATTCACATTACATTCAAACATATCGTTTTTTTCTATGTTTTGATGGCGACTTTCTTATGAATCTTTGGTGACGAGAGATCCGGAGAGTGGTCCTGAGCAGTTGACGGCCGGTCGGGGCTGCTGTGTCCGTTGCTGTGACAGCTGTTAGTGTGGCCATTAATATGCCCGTGGCCGTTGGTAAGCCCGTGGCCATTAGTATGGCCGTGACCATTACTGAGGCCGTTAGTTTTGGCGTGGCCGTTATGTTCCTCAGCATGACCATTCGTGATCTTGCCGTGGCCATTCACTTCGCCATTGATCTTTCCATTGCAGTGGCCATGTTGTTTGTCTGTGCCATGCCCATTGGCTTGTCCTGATTGACAAAACGTAACATTAACCTCACCGCTCTAAACACGTACGTACAAATACACTGGCGTAAACGTGTTAGTCACGTAGTTTTCTAATGTCTGCTCTAAATGTTATGATTTTATCTAGTTTATATATATATATATATTATTCTATATTGTCGTCAGTTGCACAGGTATTAGTGTTACTGCACGTATGATCCAGTTTTGCAGATTTGGTATCTGAAAATGACGCATCGTTTTGAATAATCGGTGCGCTACTGAGTAACTAGGATGATGCACGACTAAACATAACCGCTACGAGACAGGGAGCGATGCTAACTAGGACTTCACACAAATAATAATAATAATAATGCTACTAGACTCAACACAGAATACGCCAGTGTACAGATAGTAAAATAAATAAGTATAAACACACGACATGCAACCAAGGATCGATTATTTTGATTAACACATGACTTAACTGAATGAAGAAGTTTGTATAAATTTTAAAGTGCCAGGTTAGGGGGTAAGGTGTTAGGTTACTGGACGTGACTTTATAAAAAAAAATATGTTCATCAAAATAATGATCCTTTTTCAACAATAAAGAAGACAAAAAGGAAAAGCTCACCTTGACCAGATCCCGAGTAATATTTTTTGGAGGTCTTCCAATCCTCCTTGAGGGAGAGGTTAAACATAGAGTACTGGTGGTCTCCAGTCACCTCTTTCTCTATGGTGAGGAAGGCCGGAAGTGACGTCAGTGATCCCGCGCTGTACGTCTCCAGGAGTATCAAGCCGCGACATCTGGTATCAAGAAAAAAGCATAAGTTTAGTTTTAAAAAATATTGTCATTTTTTTTGTGCATCTCTCAGTTGTTAAGATCTAGTATTCCACGCGCACACACTATCGTCACAGCCCTTATCTATTCTGGACGCCGTTGCAGATCGTGGTTCTAACAGTCACATTGGTTTGGATAATGGGGGTATCATTTTTTGCGTTAATCTAGGGTCCTAATAGATTTGCTTCAAAATAATGTATGTTTCTTCCTGTTGTAATAAAAGTAGTTAAAAACGTGAGTATCCGTGTAATGACCGACCTGGGATGCGTGGGCTGGCGGTAGATGTCGAGCTGGTAGTACTGGTTGTTGTATATGAAGCAGCGGCGGCGCTTGAAGATGGTGAAGTGCGCGTCGTCGCGCTGCGGCAGCAGGTTGAGGTAGTCGCGGTGCGAGAGCTGCGTGCGCACCTCCAGCGAGCGCCGCTGAGGCAGGAACCGCCGCACCGTGTGCACGTAGGCCCAGTGCCCCTTCTGGCCGCGCTTGCGCAGCCGCGCCTGCGCCCGGCTCTGCTCCGACTGCAGGTAGTTGTGCACCACGTCGAAGTCCTGGAACGGCGGGAACTCCGCGTCGCTCGGCAGCGGCCCCTTCACCAGGAACTTCCTCTTGCTGCTGTTCACGTTCAGACGGTCGCCGGTGTCGATGCCGATCTTCTGGCACACGCACGCGATGAGACGGTTCATCTTGTTGTCGAAGTCGGTGCTGTTGTCAATCACGTCGAAGTAGGGGTGGCCGACCCACGACGCGGCCGCCTTGTAGTCGAGCTCGCGCGCCAGCCCCACGCCCTCGGAACGCGTCGCGTGGTCCTGGAATTGAAATCGGTGTTAGTTTCGCTATTCTAGTTTTGTATTGGTGGATGCTTTAACGAATACACAATAGTGAAACAGCACAAAAATAAGACGAACCTAATATAACTTGATCCATTCTCAATTATTCAATTGAAACATATTCTACAGACACACTATTGTTTATCTACATATTCTATTTTAATTAATGTCGTAATAAGGTAATTAAATTTAACATTTAGGACATAAAATCAATGACCGACATCATTGATATAAATGTAAATAATAAACACAGCATACAGTACAGTAATACCATCCATTATCGTTTATTTAATGATATTTTGTTAAAGAAAAACAAATATGAATAACAACAAATACACATAATAAGTACCTATTCCTTTGCCAAAGTACAGTATTATACAGGTAATAAATGTACATCATTAATAACTTTGTAAGAGACACACTGACATTATCCCGTATTCTCAAACGTGTTCCAAGCACTACTCAGGTAGGTGTTTTGTCTGACTCAAAGGCAAGTTATATCATTTTTTTAAAAAACGCGCACTGACGAGTATATCAAAAGTTTTAAACGGGTATTATGGCTCGTGACCACGGCACATGTAACTGTGTCGTAACGTCGGGCAAACAAAAAAGGTAAGCTAAATGCTTATCTTTGGTTAATTTTCGCCATATAAAAGTTATTGAGTTCAACTTACGAATTAGGATTTATTGAATGTTTAATAAAGGAAAAGATTATAAAAAAAAATTAATATATGCAGTAAAACCCAGTGCAATCATTTAAATTAGTGTGTACACCACAAAATAAATGAAAGAATAAGTCAGAGCGTGTTATAGAAAACACATCTAGGTAAAAAAACTTATTTGAATATCAATATAGTTCACCGGGTATATAGTCGCGAATATAATCATGCAAAAAAGACAAGCTCGAGCTTACCTTTGTTATTTTACTCAACGTTTCGACGCAGCTGCATCAGTGGTTCGAGCTTGTCTTTGATTCTATTCGCGCCTATATACCCGGTGAACAATATTGAGTTATAATGTCTGTGCGCGTTTCATTAAACAATGATTTATTTGAAACTATACAAAAGTGGGCTATTATTGAGTGTGTTACCCTACAACCTAGTGTATATTTATGTAAGCAGACGAGACCTGTCATGAGTCACGAGTGGAACTCACGAAGCCGTGTAAAAGCGTGACTTAACACGTGCAGCCTGTTAATGGCTGAAGTGGCAGGTAACTTTTTACACTATAAAACTACACTTTATAGTCTAGTCTCAGTACTTCGGTGGTTAATGTAAAATATAGCCTATGTAGTGGTGTTAAAGTATCTAATTAATTT
Source organism: Conopomorpha cramerella (assembly GCA_012932125.1). Taxonomy (NCBI): domain Eukaryota; kingdom Metazoa; phylum Arthropoda; class Insecta; order Lepidoptera; family Gracillariidae; genus Conopomorpha; species Conopomorpha cramerella. The sequence goes on from SJJU01005036.1 coordinate 11,689, forward strand.
GGCACCTGTCACATGTACATATAAAGGCCCTTCTTATGTACATATAAAGGTTGAATTTTGTTTAGCACCGAACAACTGAGATTAGACCTACTTTATACTTTAGTATTGAGAATATACTTAGCAGAGTTTCTGTGCTATTATATGTATGTATTAATATAAACTTTCCTCGCGATTCACTGTATCTACTAAAGAAAAATAGAAATCTGTTACATAGTTTTAAAGATCTAAGCTTACAAAGGGACAGACGGAATTCCACTCGTGCTCCAGCACACTTGTTCATAAGGTACCTATTAACCGTGACTTAAGACCGGCAAATCATTATACATCCTTTGTACATATGCAAGCAAGTCGCCTAGATCTAAATGAGCTTAACGACTGTTGGAGACAGTAGCCAGAAGCCACGGCTTAGAATTTACGTCTGAATCACGGAAACTACTTGCCATACACAAATGCTCAATTCACTCCAACGACAATGAGTAGTCTATACGGACTGTACTACGTCGAAAGTATCTAAAGCTATCGTAATTTGAAGTGCAGACTAGCACAAGTACAATACATACCTACATACATACATATACACCGCGCAATGGCCATGTGACAATGGCAGTATCAGATGAATAGTAATGTAATGACAGACCACACAAACACAGTAACTAGCCACAACTGATATTTACTGGCGCGTGTCTCGTGTTCGGTACAGTCGCGGGTAAGCTTCAAGTGCACGTTTTATAGTAGGAAATTAAAAAAAAATCAGTACGGTCGACCTTGAATAAATATCTGCTAGTTGTGCTCTAGTAACTATAGTAGGACAATTTACATAATGTGTGGCCTGTGTCACTTTACTCCAAATTGGATACTTCTTTCTAGTGAGTACTTAGTCCATTTTTGTGATTGCCCAATTACAGCAGACGTTTTTTTTTTCGATACCGTAGGATTTTCGGGGTAAAAAAATAGCCTATACCCGGAGATAGTGTAGCTTCCCAACGGCGAAAGAATTCACGAAATCCTTCTAGTAGTTTTTGAGTTACCATTTCTCCTTATAATATTAGTATAGGAAATTTCTCCTTATAATAAGATTGTTGAACTGTTTTTGGTGGAATAGATTTTTAACCTGTCAGAACCGAGAGAAATAGAGTATCTCTACTCTCAGCAAACTCCTCTTGGAGACTTCCGTGAAATGTATGCAGTCGCATATAATATAGGGTCGAATTGAGAACATCCTCCTTTTTTTTTGAAGTCGGTTAAAAAAGACCCTGCCTACCTTAGTATTTTGGTTACCCGACCTAATAATAGAGTTACTGCTAGATCCTTTTTTGTTGCACACACGACATAGGTTAACGGAAGCCTTGTGTTTTGTGGGTGAGTAGATTTGTAGGTACCTATATTTCGTAAAGACAAGTTACCTATACATAGGTGTCAGTCCTTGGGGATTATTGCCTACCTAGTCGTAAATGCCAGCGCACGCCACTGAGTGTATGCATATATCATACATAGTAAGTTATTTGTCCACATCACACAAAACATAGACAAGATAATTGTTGCATTGTCACGTGTTCTATGTATAACAGACAATGTACATAGCAAAGATATACATACATTCTAATTTACATAGTTTAGATATCGAATTGGCGTCACGTTGTATTATTATGGTACTTGAATAGCATAGCTCAGTTTGCAATGGCTAATGCCGTTCAGACGTCAGCTGTAATTCAGTTGGTAAACAGATGAAGCTATGTACCTAAATATGTACCTATGTACTTACTTATGTGACTCAATGTTGAAAATAGTAACAAGCAACGTAAACAATACACGGGAATCAAATATTTAACTTATCTTGTAAGGAAGTGTCAAAGTAAAGGTTTCTGTTGAATGGTGAATTCTTTGACGATTTTATTATTTAGAGTAAAATGTGTTTTTCTCAAACTTGAATAATATTTATATTAGTCTACTACACAATTTACTATAAAAACAAACTACTCGATGACTTTCTTTTATGTTTAATTATAAAATAACTTGTTGTTTTCCTCTACTCTCAACAGTAGTGTTAAACAAAATAAACCACTATGATCAAAGAAGAAAGTCCATTTCCATTTGGCACATTTTTTGGCAGATATATATTTTAAACCATCAAATGCGATACAATATTTTTAATTAATAACCCGAACTAGGTACTTAAAGTAGAAGGCCGTTTTAGCACTTTACACTTTTAAGAAAACCGCATCAAAATCCGTTGCATAGTTTGAAAGATCTAAGCATACATATGGATAGACAGCGGGAGACGACTTTGTTTTATACCATTTATTGATCAATATTTGTTACGAATAAACTAAAACGCCACTGGAAGGAATTCTCTAACTACCACATTATCCCCGGGCAACATATTCCGTAGTTACGTTTTATTCCAAAATGTCCATGGGAACGGACTAAACCACTCACTGGGTAACAAGCGTGGTGCACAATTCATAGTCATTACTACAAGAGGGAAAGTGCCTTTACCTCAGTAGAGTAGAACTCCTCAGCGCCGTTGGCAGCGGATACCATGTGCACGATGTGATTGTACCGGTTGTCGCGTAGCTCAACGCTGTTCCAGTTGTTGGCCGAAAGCATCGCTTCCCACTTCTCCTTCGATATAACTGGAACATAGAACATACACGTTAAGTCAAAAACTCGAAATTAATATTATGTTAATAAATTAAAATGAAACTCTTCCACGCCTTTTATCCCCATAGCGGATTAGGCAATGTCACTTGCTAATAAAATTCCACGGTAACGTCTGTCACGTTGCTGTCGTGAAATGTCTATCGTTTACTAAGCGTGAGATTGTCGCCGATAACGTTGTTGTGTGTAAGTTTCATCACGATGTTTTCCTTTACCGTATGAAGTAACAGTGCAGTGTATGCTTGTTGAAAAAAAAAAAAGCATGAGATAGATTTTTTTTTCAGAAAGTATTAACAAGTCTTAAGAATTTATAAATAAACCACATCCAAGAAAATGTTTAAACATTCCGAGATCAATTGTTTGTAATAGAGAAGCGATCGGTTTATAATATAAACCGTGGACTGTCGTAACATGAGTATCTATTACAGATATCTTATTATTATAATCTGCAAGGACTTCCATTAGTATAATAAACAAGCGACCAGCCCCAGCTTCGCACGGGTGCAATCACAGAAGAAATCTAACCTCCACCACCTAAACCAAAAATCTTCCTCGAGAATCATTCTTCTATTACAAAAAAAAAACGCATCGAAATAATTTGCGTAGTTTTAAAGATCTAAACATACTTAGGGACAGACAGCGAGAAGCCACTTTGTTTTGTACTATGTAGTGATAGAGAATTCGTGAGTTCATGTTTCATTCTAGAAAAAGAAGATTGGTATCTTAATTATCTTATTATATTTGCAGTAATAGTATTAATTATGTTCGCAGTATCTCTATGATTCTTTATCTTCAATTGGAGACAGCATTAGACAGCTGTTACCTCATCTATTGAGATTTTTAGCTTGAGAGACATTGAGCTGCACCTCGAGGCGACAGGAACTTGAGTGACATTCTATTAATACGGGCCGAAGATATGAAACCGAGACACTATTCAACTTTGCAGGTTTGTCAAGGTTCAAAACACATAACGTTTAATATTTTTGTCATCAATGACATTAGCATACGAATAAACGTCGGTTTTCATTCTATTTTTACACATCTCAGGTAAACAGTTCCGTCAAATGTTATGCAACGTTTTATTTTAATCGAGAGTGAACTATGATTTCGGCATCTACTCTACAGATATACTAGATCCATGATAGATGTATTGAGATATATTTTTCTTTGTAGACCCAATGTATTAAGAGATTTGAGAAGTATTCCTGGATCGTTAGTTAAGTAAGTCTAAGAAAGATAGCTATCATCATCATCATCAGCCCATCTTGCCTCGATTGTAATAATACTGTCTCCCACTATTTAGGTTAGGGAAGTCAAAAAAAAAAAATCATATGTATGCATTGCAATGCAGCGCATATATGTATTTTTTTCTTCTTATTTCTATACCGCCTTTAGTTTAAGAACTATGTGGGATCCAAGACAGAAGGCTAGCCCCCCCGGGATCTAGCCCAGTCGTCACTGATTGGGCTCTTGTCTATTCTGGATGCCGCTGTAGATCCTGGCTCTAACAGGAATCACAGTGGTGGGAAAGTGGGTGGGAATATCCCGGTAACCCATACTTGTCCATCGCTGGACATAGGCCTCTCCAATTGCACGCCACTGTGATCTGTTTTCGGCTTGGTGTTATTCCAGAAGCGAACTGCAACTGCAGACAGCACGCGCAGCGACTTTATGCAGTCAGCCGCAGATGCACGACTAGTTTGTATGTATTTATTATATACTAGCTGACCTGGCAGTAGTTGTTTTACCAACACACTATATAGCCAATATATTATTCTAGTTTATAAGCTACAATACTGCCAAGTTTCATCAAAATCAGTCCAGTACTTTTTGCGTTAAAGAAGGACAAGCATCCATCCATACATCTAAACTCTCGCGTTATTCTTAATATTAGTATGGAATGAAGTGACATCCAAACGCCGCGACAGCAGCACAATTGGAGATAGCCCAGCGCATGTTACTGTACGGCATGCTGACGACAATTTCGCCTCGGAATAGAACCTTAATGAAACATAGTTCTATCTGTACATTTTCCCTGTTCCTGGTGAGTTTTTTTTTATATGCTCGCGGCCACGTGGTTATGAGACGTATTGGCAATGTCATCCAATAAATTACAAGTAACAAACGATGACGCGCGTTATTGCTCGCCAATGCGTCGAACAAATGGGTTATTTATTGCTTGAGTTGCACATATTTCATGTTATGCTTGGACAGTATCAATGCGTTATTTCATTTTTTTAGATTTTAGTTGTTAGGTACACGAATTGTAGAGTCTATATTATTATTATTTGGTGGATTGTACTAAGGACTGAAACAACTTAAATTTTATCGTCGTAGAGAATAGGTCGATACGCCTAATTTCCTTATAGAAGTTTGAACATTTGCAAAATACAAATTAAAAAAAAAAGCCTTAAAAAAAGTAGGGTTAGTTATGTAACTGTTAAGTAAAGTTTTAGGGGACTTCCCCGAAAACTTAAGCCCACACAAGTTGTTTCGTAGAACTAAACGAGATATCTAAAATTCATAGCGAAAATGTTATCGCAAACAGATAAACTGTGTAATGATTTTATTTGAACACAAATTAAAATTGAAGTACCTACCTAAATCACAGTTGTTAATAGATTAATTTAATAAATTTACATTTAAATTTACCTTACGAAATTATACGTTTGCCGTGCGAGTTGCGAAAGGCAAGGCAAAAATCGATACATTTAATATTTACTGATCTATTCGATAAACTATCGCGTTCCCCATAAAATGCCGTCAAATAGTTTATTTCAGTAAATAATCATTAATATGTACCGATAACGATTATTTCATATCACGCCATATTTCCGATAACTTAAAAACGAAGCAAGTTTTTTAGTTAAACGACACTGCGTTCAAGCAATCATTTGCTCTGTTTAGTAGATATCCGTTAATTACTTTTTAAGCGACATGAAAATGACCGTTTAATTTATTTGTAAACATAAAACATCGAAAATCGAGTCAGCACTTTGTTTATCTATGTAATGGAAGATAAAAACGTGACTATGTACCTACATTAGTAAATATTGGACAATTTGTGCAACTGTTTTAGCTCAAACGTTTCCTCCTGTCAACGTACTTACTTAAGTCCTAGCAACATAGCCAGGGACAGCTTTCGGGTAAACTTCACTGCTAGAAAACGCGTGACCAGGGGACCAAGACAGCTACACTCTCCTAGTTACATCTAGGGTTACCAACTATACTGTTAAAAAACAGTATTATACTGTTTTTCACTACAAAATACTTATTACTGTTGAAAAAAAAAAAAAAAAAGTATAAAAAATACTGTTTTCAGTGTAATTTTGGGATGCAAAATTAACCGTTCGTTTATTCTGTTATGATACACCCTCTGAATTATAATACAACCTGTATACTTATATTGAAAATGAATAAGTCAACAACAGCATATGCCTTACGTTTATATTTATGTTACAAAAGGATTATTAACATTATGCCCAACGAAGTGGGCACTGGTCAACTAGTGTTAAATAAAATTAATCTTATTAAATAAATAAAATACTGTTCATTTTTCTAAATATATAGCAGTAAATTGTGCAGTACACTTCTAAATATTGTTGATTAAGTTACCAACGTGGTAAACAAGTATTTTTTGTATCTTCTTGATTGTCCCAGAATGCGACAAAGCTTTTTATACATGAAAAAAAAAAATGTGAAAATGTTGGAACAAAAACGGCAGTGTACTTAATTCTCACAATTACTAACGCAATAGCGGACTTGACCTTCAATACGATTAACCGATACAAATAGTGAGAGACAAATTGGCAATCACTTTTACTGTGTTCAAAACAACTTATTCGATTGTACTTTACAAATTCATACACAGTTGCGTCATTAGGTACTAAACTTGTAGTTTTCTACGTCGGAGCCGTGGATGGGAACTCGTCCGAAAGTGTTGGCAATAAAATATCAAGTACTGCTTTAGTCTTGACGTAGATATATTTCGCAAATGATACATAATAAAATTCGTAATGTTTTTCACGCCAACAATTTGAGACGTAAGTACTACGCTAGTTTGTAGCATAATTTATTATGAAAATATTTATTATGTACACAAGAAATGCGAGTCACGTCTTGTATACCAAAAAGGGTTTGACAGAGATAGTTGTTTTTTGAAAACTAACACACCTCTGTGCGTAGTAAGCTATTACCGTCACTATAAATACGAGAATCTATAGCAAAATGTGTGGTTGAGGAGGGAAGATGTGGAGATATAAATTACATCGGTCCAAGCCCTGGGGATTGGAATCGATCCGGGGACACCGTAGACACTAAACAGATATATTTATATACCGTTTTTGGGTCATACATTTGGACAAATAAAGTACAAACATTGCTCCAGAATAAATAACAATTCAACACACAAATGGAAGTTTTATTCAGATTGAACCGCGTTTTTTCAAAGAGATTGAGCAATGACAACCTTCTCACAATGTCATCGTAATTTTCACAAAAGCAAGTCGCAAAACTTTAGTGCTATTGTAAATTTCAGTTCGTGAGCAATAATTGGGTGTTTAGCGGTTTCTGACCGCAGTAGTCTACCACAAAATAATCAAATGTTTACAAATAGGTACTATAAAGTTGAAAAGATAGTTGGAACAGGCTCAGAATTAGGTACGAAACGATTTCAGAAAAAAATATTTGACACACAAGAGACGACTTCAACCAGTAAAATATTAATACTTGTGGTTTTCATGGATGCCATTGTCAAAACTGAACCAAATTCGGAAACGTACCATTTGTTACATCAGTAATTTTTTAACAACATTACTTTGTCCGTCCTATTCTTCCTTTCGGAAAAGTAGGAGAGAGAAATTTGCTCTATTAAACAAATAGGACAAACCCGCTTTCAAAGAAAGAAAGTATCCTCCAAATCGATTCATCTAATCAAGTTTTGAGGTAACAAACATTTAAAAAAGCAGTCATATTGAGAACCTTCCCCTTTTTTGAAGACGAATAAAATGCGGCTGTTCTCTTGATAAAAAAAAAACATCAAGGTCAAACTTTGCCGGTTCATTATTCATCTGTAGGTACATAACATTACACTCGATAGGAAATTCTATCGAGTGAAGCGAATCACAGTAGTTTTCCACATGATTGGAATCTCACTGGTTGTTGATTTGTGCGATAATTTTAACCTGCTGTGCACGTTGCATAGGTATGTTGATATAGATTAGTCAGTTTCATGCATACTATACCTAGTTCATTGTGAGCTGTTTTCCTTTTTAACATACTTCAAAATGGAGTAGGTTTTAAATTCGTCGGTATATTTTTTTATGTTTGTTACCTGAAAAATGTTGATAGGGTGATCCGATTTGGATGACTTTTTCTTTGAAAGCTGATTCGATTGGCCATTTAAATTTGGTTTAGTTCCGACAATGGGATCCATGAGAAAAACACAAATCTATCAAATATTGATCGTATTGGTTGAAGTAGTTTATTTTTTTCTTTAAAGTTATAGAATATTACTAGTAGTCCGTCTCAGAGATGATAAAGATCTTTGTACGTTAAATTTCTAAAGCTTTAAATTAATTTGTACCTTTCGAAGGTATCTTTATAATAGTTTTTTTAATATGCAAATTTCTGTAACTACACGAAATTAAGGGTCTTACTAATAATGGCGGAATTGCTATTTGGAAGATACACAAAGCTCAACTTAATTTGTCAGTTGTATGTCAAATACGGAATAACCAGTTATTGTAGACCTATAATAACCGTTCTATAAGTGATAAAGCGTTTATTGGTAAAGGGGTATACGATAAAGAGTAAGTATAAATCCTCAAATACGTTAGATTTTAAAAGACAAGTTACATTCTAAAAGAAAATGCATAGCACACAAGTTTCTCAGCACAGAGATAACAAAAAGGCCAAAGGATGTAAACATAAGCAATAATTTAATGGTTCCCTCACTGTTGTTTTCCAATCTAAAAAATTAGGTTTATTTTCGAAATCTGCAAGAAATTAGTATAAGTATTTTTTTGCGCCCTTTCCTCCGAGAAGATACGCATTTAGTTTATTCGTGTGCCAAAAAAAAAAAATCAACAACAAACATAACATTGTGTGGAATATCATTGAAGCGCCGACTCGAGGTATTTGTAAATAGAGTTTGTTCGAAAACATCTTTCATCGATGTGCGAATTGTTTATGTCGTCGAAGGAAGTAAGCCAACGACGACGTAGCTTTCAGCATTGATCAGCAATGATGATGAACATGTATTTACTTATTTCTCAGTTTTGTAAAGATTAACACCTTTTCGAGGAAGAAAATAAATACGACTGGCTCGCCTTCAAACTGTCTTAATTTTTTTAAAGGTTACAGAGCTTCAAATTCGAAAGTACCTACACAGGCTGTACAGGAATTGTTCCTTTAAGCCGTCGACTGTTTCTATGAACTCTACTTAATCTATTTCAGTAAGGGTCAATGGAATGGGACGAAAAAAATCGATGTGATTATACAAATTAGATTATAATTACATTGTATTTAACAGAGTCACCTCCCGCTGTCTGTCCCCATGTATACTCAAATCGTTAAAACTACGCAACTGATTTGATGCTGATTCTTTAATAGATATGGATATAGTGAATTTAGAAGAAGGTTTAAATGTATATTTTATAAGAAATACATATAATAGCAGAGAACACGGTTATTAATGTATCTTGGCAAAACAACGTTTGCCCGGTTATCTAGTATTATTATAGAACCTTAAATCAAAAACGTTGGCGAAACTTTTGACCTTGTATAAATTACTACATTAGAAAAATATCATTCTACTGAAATAAACGTAGCGAATATTTAAATGAGCTCAGAAATCGGGAGCAGGTTTCTCAGATTTTGTTCGCGGATCAGTGAGTGTTGGGCAGCTTTGATTTATTGCAATAACAAAAAGGGCGTAGTGTAGTTCGGTAAATTTTGTTAGATACTAAACAATCTTTATATGTACAGTGTAGATAATTTCTTACTTAACAATTTACATTAACTACCGGATAAAATAACCAAACTACTGAGACTTAGCGACAAAAAGGGATTACAAAAGAAGAATGTACAAACATAATATTATGCGTGATGGGGTCCTGAGCAATGGTCTCCGAAACGTTGTTCAGCTCGTCAACTCTAACAACTTTGTCATTTTCCTTGTCAATAAAAAATGATTTTGAATGGAGATAAAAAACGTTTATCGTTTGCAAAAATCTTCTATCTTTTAGATATTTATATGTAAAAGAAATTCGTGTTAGTTACACAATTTATAACTTAAGAACTGCTGATGCGATTATGCTGAAAATTTGTGGGGAGGTACTTTAGAACCAGGAGACGGACATAGGATACTTTTTTTCCTATCCTGTGGGTCGTGGCGCTGTATAGAGGCTGTTATAGATTGTATGACATGCTGAAGTTACGCGAATAAAATCGCGAGGCGTCCTTAAAAGATACAGAAAACTACTGGCAGTATAGGAAACTTTACTTACATGCACTGGCATCCATGGCGCCGCGGTCGCAGATGATGAGACAATTCCTCTGGCAGGTGCGTCCCAGTTCGAAGAACGTGTTCTCAATCTGAATCATGGTCTTCAGAAGATTCTCTTGGAACTTCAACGCTGCAACAAAATTGTTTCTTTAGCATTTTGGGTGTTGGGGAAACTTTTTTAGAAGAATTAAAAATATTACAGGTCTATGTGATGTGTTGGGTGAATTCTAATGTAGGTTTGGTGCCTCGTATTTAACGTACAAATACGTAATGGGTTTAAAATAGAACGGAGCCTTATAGTGCCTCCTCAACGTTCAATATAATTAGTATAAAACAAAGTCGCCTCCCGCTGTCTGTCCCTATGTATGCTTAGGTCTTTTAAAACTACGCGACGGATTTTGACGCGGTTTTCTTTAGTAGAAGATTCTTGTGATTCTTGTTTTATATGTATAATACTTGCATATAATAACAACATGGCAACACTGTTAATAATGTATATTGGCAAAACAACGTGTGCCGGGTCAACCAGTATTTAACATGCGGGAGTTTCCGATTCGACGACATAATATTGTCATAAATAATATCTTAATTTCACGTTTTTTTTAACACAGTGAACAAGTGTTTGACCACCATCCTGCCTTTAATCAGCGATGTAGTCTATGATGCTGCACACTTGTGCATTAGTTACCTATTTACCCGTGACTTAAAAGACGTTGATAACGAATGAATAATAAAAAGATCACATAAACAAACCAGATACAGATATGGTTGTAACGTTTTTGGCGCATTTATTACGATTTAATGTATGTACACTATGTATTAACTGGCATAAGGTATTTGCGTCACGGATTATATACATAAGTAATGTAACAGGGAGATAACGAGTGACATAACATAGGTATGAACGAATATTCAGATAATGCAATAAATCACATACGTACAGGCACGGCGAAGTAAATGTATCACATTTGAGCGTACCTAAACCTCTCTTCTATTATAATACAGACGAAGGTCAAACAATAATGGGAAGTAAGAAAAATGTTTGGACTGCACATCTATGTTGTAATCAAATAAAACTAGACAATTGAATTCGTTAATGTTGTGACGTGGGTCGAGAACATCCAAGACACACACTACCACCGAGTCTTGATCTGTACTCGCATATTATCTGAAGCTTGGCCAAGGTAATATGTGATCATACTTGTTTACTAGAACGCCATTAAAACGCTACAACTCCCGATATTGAACTGTGGCCAAGAGACACGTGATTGACTACTATTAAAACGAAAATAGTAGGAAAATCTCTGCCAAATTTTATTTTACGGTTTACTCCACGCCGGGGAAATTAGAAAACGGCTAGAAAGTGGGAAACATTCTGGCGCGAACTTTCGAAATGTGCATGTGTGAATTATAGACGCTTTGGGATTAGGAACCACGAATTTGGCAGGAAAATGCAACGAATTTTAAAGCTAGAAAAGTTTTGTGAAGTTGGAAAATGGAAGCTAAAATATCACTGTTAAAGTATATAGCTAATGAACAATGATTACTGATCACAGCTCACGTACATAATTGGGGCTACGGTCAATAAACTTTTAGAATTGTTTTGCAATAGACATGTAAGTCGCGAACCAATAGCCGAAATGTCCACTTGATACGGACCGCGCACGATCAATTCTTAGTAGAAACATAAAAAGAAAACACTGTTTAATCTGTAGTGGATTATTTTCCACGTTTTTGCGCGAGAGGACTCAGGGTACACTTTTCATTTATTTTATTAGGTAATAAAATAATTGAATTATCATAGGAACGATTCCTACGAAAAGTCACGGCGTGAGAGCTTGGTCCGAGTAAAATGTGCTTGATCTATGCATTTCTATTGCTTTAAAGCTCTGCTAACTCATACATCAACGCATTACATAATTTATCACGGATGTCATCAGTTTTAAGAGATAAAAATCACTTTACGATATTTTAAGCAGTTATTTTCGTCTAGGCTACTCTGTCTAGGTATACATACATATAATATTAGGTATAATTATCGGACACCCGTTATACCTAAGTATGTGAATTCAACCTGTGACCTCGGTATTAATTGCTCAGTAAGAGGCACTAACAGAATATAGACGTCAACAACCCGATCGACGTTCGTTTGAATTTGTTTATGGAAGTTTTTTTTTATGTATGGAAATGAGGTTAGTAATTTGTTTACGTGAAATTATTTGGGTGTATTTTTTGCATTATATATGTATGTAGGTAAATTGACGCATCGCGAAATTGAAATAACGAGAAATTATTGTATGATAGGTATCATGAAAACACACCGACTCAAATCAACAAGATAAACAGACTAGTCTATAAAAATAGCACATATGCCGAAAACATTTTATTTAACAAAAGAATCGAACTCAAAACTAACATATTATTTCCTTTACAGGTACTAAACTATTGGGAACTAGAGCGTCTGTGGCCCAGTTGGTCGGATACTTGACTTGCAATCGGGAGGTTGCGGGTTCGAGTCCGACTACTGGACGTGTATCAATGGGACTCTTTTTCAGAGTCTACCCGTACGCAACGCTCGTGCGGTGAAAGACAATATCGTAATCAAACCCGCGCACAAGGTGTGTGAACCCTATAACGGCAATAGGCTCACCCCCTGTCACGCTGGGTTAAATACGCTTGGTGAACCGTGGGCATTTTCTTAGCAAGTGCCTCTTCCTAGGCGGTGTGTTGGGATTAAAAGACGTGAAGTGAACTATTGAGAATTAATGGAAGGAATGATTTATCACAAGAACCTTGCCCATCAATGCTACGGTTAGAAAACTGTGCCACGTGTAGGGTGCACGCAGAGTTTAGGTTTTATTTGCAAATAGGTAGGTAGGTAGGTGGTATAAGCCGGACGTGCGTCTCCACGGTCCCAAGTAAACATAGCGCGTCATATGAGGGCACTGTTATCACCCCTCAGAGCACGCGCCTACTATCTTCGTTTACATAACCTCGTACGTTCACAACCTTTGCTTTCTGGTCGTTTTTTTCTCTCTTTTGATTTTATTTTCGTTCAATCTCGCTCGGGTTTTGGTGAATGAGTAAACCCATGCAGCAATATAATTTTATACGGATTTACCTACAATATGTACCTATGAAAAGTACTATACCACTACCATTGCATTGACTGAACCATCTTCTGTACAATTTTTGAGAACATAATCATGTTGTTAAGGGAAAAAAGAAACAACACAACAACAAGTTTAGTTCTTCTGCAGTTTTGTATTAGTACCTATTAGGTAATTAGGTAGGTACTATACCTACCTAATAGTAAAGTTATATATTTATGATTTGGTACTACTTTTTGCTTCCCAATTGTTAGCAATCCAATCCTAACATTTTTTCTAATGGGCTCGAGCCCACCAATTGCCACGCAGTATATTATTTAAACACATACATACAAATTTGTGTAAATAAGTATGTAGGTAGTAGGTATACACTGTTGTTATCTAAATTTGCGGTTTCCGTCTGCATTTTATGATCGACGCGTAAAAACACAAGTCATTTAATAAATCGACTCGATTCGACTTTGAATGAAAAAATATTATATCAATAAAGTTGATTAAAACTGTATCAGAAATAACCTACCATTCATTTCTTATGTAACACGACACATATTTATAAGACGCAATATTTTAATAATATAAAAATATTTCCTGTTTTTCTTTTGGCAAATATGCACAATAGTGGGGCACACGGTTTTCCCTCGAACATTTTTAACATTTAAAGTTACGGCATACATAATTCCGATGTATGGGCCGGGAATATTTGGTAATTGTTCGAATTTCTATGACGTGTCACATAAGAGACCACTTAAGTGACCACACACACAACGGATTTCGCTTTCTGGAGGTTCGGCCTCGGCTCGTTTTCCTGCTTTCGCTCGTGCCGTCTCTGTGTGACGTGAGCTTTATCCTTTGAAGTGACATTGATTCAATTCGGAAAATGGAAATTATCGTAGTAGTCTAAACTCTCGAACCTTATACTACACAGCATTTATTTATGTATAGTTAAAACAAAAAACTTATACCACAATCTGTACTCATAGTGATATCAGTAAATCCCTTTCTTTTTTTTTCTAATCTAAATATTATTTTAATACATTCGCATGAATGTATGGTGTTATCCAAAACCGGTATCACATAATCCGATGTTGTCTGCGGACATCTATGAGACAATATGTGCCAATCTACATGAAAATAAAAACTATTTCAGCATTGTGTATTTTATGCAAAATCACCAAGCACAATAATATGCGACAGGTCAAAGTACGTCGGCCATTTGCGACAGGTAATTATGTGACTGCGGACGGGTTCATGCGACAACCTTGAGAGATCAAGATCGGTCAATGTGCTGAATAGATTCTAGAACGCACTGGAATGTGTTAGCCTTAGTCTTGGAGAAGGTTTTTTTTAAAACACAATGAACAAGCGTTTGACCACCATTCGGCCTAATGTTAAGCAGCGATGTGGCTATTAACCCGTGACTTGAAGACCTTCAGTCTTTACCGAACAGGAAACCCAGACTCCGGCAAGTCATTCCACATCCTGGCGGTTTATAGTAAGAAAATTCTGACGAGTGATTTTTCATCGATTTAATAAGAGATTATATAAAAATAGACACCGATCCATTTATTTCAATAATCTCTGATAATAATAATCATAGACATAACGCACGTGGTAAATCGCATTAGTATTGGGTATCTAATCGAGAATCGATCGCCTATCTACGAAAAACAACATTCTACTTAAACGAATTTCAGCATTAAACTTAATGACAACATAAGCTATTTAAATCGCTGGAATTGTCCAAATTGATCGTATTTCTAGTTAGTTATCGAACAGTATGTCTACCAAGGACATCCGAGTAACAAAATTCGAAGACATTGTATTGTTCAATTTCAGCATAATGTCTGGCTGAAATTGCTTGCGGTTTGCAATGTCACGCAACTAAGATTTTATAGTCGTAACATTTTAACGTGAAACGAGCTTTTGCTTTTAGAAATTAAATTAAAGTAAATCTAAGATTGTCCACAGAAGCTTTAGCCCGTGGGTATATTTTGTCACGAATAAAATGCCAGAGGACGTTACTATGTTTAAGATCAGGGGTTGTTGACTTTTATTCTAGAAGTAAGATAAATACAATAAAGTACAGAATATATTATCATCATTACACAGTCGTGTCCCGCTGTATGTCCCTATGTATGCATGCTTATCTTTAAAACTACGAAATGGATTTTGATGCGTTTTTTAAATAGATAAAGTGATTCCAGACGAATCGGGTTGTATAAGGTATTATATAATAGATATATAGTTTTAAAGAAAGTAGGGAAACAAATAGTAGCGGGCCGATAACAAGATACTCATTCACATCTTATTCCCACAGATGTGATGATAGTTGCCAATAAATAAATAGCAGTATTTCGTCAGCAACGCGTGATACCGTTTCATATTCGAACCTTTGGTACGAAGTCGATCAAACGATTTATAAATATACATACATATGTAATACCTGTGTAATATTCCCCCTATTTATATTATATTATACCTATTCCATCGTAGACCATATCGCTGTTTAACATCAGGCAGGAGGGTGGACAAACGCTTGTTCAATGGTTTAAAAAAAACCTAAAGCATTACACTAGACATATTTTAAAAACAATAATGTAAGAACTCTTATCGCGTATTGAACTGAAACAAAATGTACCTATCTATAATAGGTAGGTATCTGGTACAAACTGGGTCCTATCTTAGGACCTTTCACCATGTAATTTCGCGTATCTTGTATCTAGGTGTCTAGTGAAGGAACTAACGATCTAATACACAGTAATGACCATAAAACACGTGTGGCTAACGATATATTACATTATTATTGATACACTGTAAGTAAGTAGATAGAGTGGTTCTGGGTTAATAGTTGGGTCATTCGTTTTGCAATAAGTGGTAAGGTCCGCTTGAGTATAGAGTGAGGAAAATGTAACTTAAGCAGTATATCTAGGCCCGAGTGGAAATTAAAATAATAGATTTTGGGTATCTAAATATATGTATAAAAGGAAAAGCTGACTAACTGACTGACATATCAACGCACAGCCCAAACGGCTGAACTTAGGCACTGGAAATTTGGAACGGACGTAGCTTAGGTACTATTGGGGTGCACTAAGAAAGGACCGTAACTCTAGAAATTCCCACGGGAACGGGAATCGACGGGAAAATTCTTTTGTGAAAAATCTAAACCGCTCAAGTTAAACGCTTGAAATTTGGGATGCAGGTACTATTAAACTACGCGAATGAAATCGCGGGGCGTTCACGAGTTAGTTTATAACAGAAATAGGAAGCTCATTTTCGTTGGATAAATGCAGCATGTATTCTGTGGTATCCTGCTACAACCACATAATGTAAATATCTTCTTATCAACAAAAATCGGTTCGTATAAGACGTTGTTATCCGCGAGCAACGTAAAAAATAAAGCGTATTAGTGTCACATGCCTTGTGGTAAATGACTTTCATGAAAATTAAACTCCTTTCCGCAAATCCTTTACGCTAATCAACCTACGTGCGTTGGGTAGCGTACACATAGTCTCTGTAAAAGACACCAAGTATTGGCTGCCCCAAACCCACGAAATTCGGATTGCACGTTCAAGTGGATTTGTCATTTACGAGAACCAAACAGTTTGCGTCTACTTTTATAGTGCGAACCGCCAGGATGTGGAACGACTTGCCGGAGTCTGTGTTTCCTGCGAAGTACAGTCTGAAGGTCTTTAAGTAACGGGTGAATAGGTACCTAATGAACAAGAGTGCTTCATCGTAGACCACATCGGTGCTTAACATCAGGCAGGATGGTGGTCAAATTAACTACTACGCAATTTTACTGAAGTATTTATTAAACTGACTCAAAGCTAACACAGCATGCTTCGTGTAGATTTATGGTAAAAAAAAATTATCCATAAAGTAGGTATTCTCGTAAAGTTTACCGTCTATTCTTGACATTTACTCTATGATAGTCGCGTAGGTTGTGAAAACAGCGTTTTCGAACTATATTTTCTTGGATAACATGGTGTCGTCACAATTTACATAAAAGCTCTGATTTGGTGGACTGCACACTATTATTAAGCGTTATGTATGTAAATTCTACCGCGTTAGTGCAGTCATAACAAGTTTATAACTTCGAATACCGACTCCCACCGGCGGCGGCGGTGGCCAGCCTGTCGGGAAATAGTTTTGATGAATACATTTGTATAAGTATAGCGTTAATAGTACATTGCCGAAACTTTCAATTAATGAAAAAACACCTTGCATTATTTTTTGTTTCGTCAATCTAAGTGTCAAACTTGATGTATGAAAATATTGATAACCCGGATTTTTTTTATATACAACCAATGTTGCTTCACATAAGAGCCATTTTCGAAAAGAATATTTGAATTGAACATACAACCAAGTTTAAGGTTCATGCATTACGATATTGTTAAAATAGGCTTCTATTGGCACTTTTGCAAACGTAGATATTGTTTGTTTACTTATTTTTTCCTTGTGTTGAAATAAATCGTGTGTAAGTAAAATTAATCAAGTTGTTGTTCCCACGAACAATTGCAAAATCAAAACGCAAAATAGACACGGCAGCCATTTTTAATCCAAAATGCCGTTCTTGACTCACGATCAATCTTCAGACAGTCGACGATGAAACCTATTTTATTCATAAGCTCTGGCACTGCGTCAGTAAGGCCAAGTCTGCGCTTCATTTGTATGGATTCTGATTACATCGCGTTCGATACAATTCAACGCGAACAATTCAATTTCATTTTACAGCGAACAAAATAAACACTGTCTTAAAGATTTAGATGATAATTATAACAAAGACATACGTGACCAAAAAGTACTTAAAAAAAGATTTAAATATAAATATTGAAAAAAAAAATTGCTAGGTAAGTACATAAGAAAACATTCGCCAATTTCTTTAAAAAAAAAATAGGTACATGTCAGAGAGTCACGAGCTCCCGCCGCCGTTTAAATTTCGAACCTCCCACGCCCCGGGAAATCTGGACGTAACTTCTCTGGGCGTTGGCCGGCACGCCTCTGTGACGACATGTGGTAGTCGAAAAAGTAAATTATTTACTCTTTTTCCCGCCAACTTTGTAAATCCTGACACCGTTGACAACGTAGTTTGCATTTTTCTGAAGAAGTTCAGTGTTTTCTAGTAGGTTTTGCTTACTGACTTATGTTATGACCAAACTTTTATTAGATCGAAGGTAATAAGTTTTTTGGTAGTAAACATTAATTTTGTGATGAATTTTTTTTTTATGCACGGAAATGACAATACAGCGCCTAATATACATTTTTAAGAGAATGGTATCCTTAAAATGACTGCCAACATTTAAAAAATACCGAAATAGGGAAGGACTTCCATGAAAGACATCACTCAACTTGTAAAGCGACAACAATGAGCACATATTACTGTTTAAAACTGTACATGATGATGAAACAAAAAACTTGCTACTCTCCGGTGATGTTAGCACCAAACGAGTCAAGCTAAACTACCTAGCTTTTATTACGAGAGCATAAAAGCTCATTTTGTTTGTACCACAACTCACCGCAGTCGCTAACACTCGATATAACGGCAGAGTGGCAAACTTTGCATCCAGAATTGCAGACTCCAGAGACGGAAAATGACCTGTCTGTTTTAAGAACATAAAAAATATATCGGCAAATATAAAAACCTGTAAGAATGCATCATAAATTCGACACGATGACATCAAAATGCCTATTAAATAAAGTCCATGTTCATCACTTTTTAAAACGTAACTAACATTGTAGAATAACAATGCAATTTGCACAGTCAATCCATAGAAATAAAGTATTTACCACTGGTATTATAATTTTACTGAGAATATATTCATAATAACAAGCATAAAGATAAGATGTGCCAAGACACAGAGGCGACAGACTCAAGGGAAAATTCTTCAGTTCTCATTCACGGTTGCCGTACGTAAACTCTTTCATGATAAACGGCCTAGTTCATTCAGTAATCTATACATTGAACGGGCTCAGAGTATAGAAAACGTTACGCCAGAGCGAAACCATGCCGTACGGGGCGCACACAACACAAACAATAAACACAGTTGAGAAAACCGTTCAATGTTTGTGTAACAGGTGCAAGGTTGTACGTGCCGCTTTTGTAATGTAACAACAATTATCATGGCGAAATACGAACACAATAAAATCTATGCATTCTATAAGAGACGTGAAAAGGATTTCATAAAAAAAAAAGGCGATCGATTATGCAACGACCGATAATATGAAAAAAAAAAATCGATTACCTCGCTGCTGACTAGAATCGTATCGCAATACAGAGATGGTAGGTTTCCTTATGGTAATTAATAGTGATCTAAACATTCAATAGTAAGTATAAGAGCCGTTATTAAATGACAGATTTCATGCAATGAAATTTTTACCGCGAAAAAACTTGTCCGGAGCAGTTGTCCGGAGTTACTTATTCACATATTACAGAAGCAAAGGTATTACAGAAAATTGTAAGGGTACCAGTAATAAAAGTGGCTCAACGCCAAACAATTCCTTCTGATCGTGGTAACATCCTTTAATTCGCCTCTTAACTATCTTCGCATTAGAGTCCAAGCGTTTTGTTTACGTTTCCGACCAGCAGCGAGTTACGTGTGAAATAATTCGTGAAAATAAATGTTTAATAACGTTATCAGATTAAAACTCTTATTTTCGCTTACGTACTGATTACAACATTGTAGTAGTCGTACAATATGTGAACGTGTGAGAATTTCAAACAAAACAACTGAAATTGCGTTCTAAAATAGAATTTATTTAGTGTACAATAGACAGTGCGGAAAATCCCCGGCCGCTTTCTATTAAAAGCCGCATGCATTTAATTAGCGTAAACTCAAGGGCGTAAACGTGTGAAGATCACTCTACTCTTAACACTTGGATGGACACGCTCTACCCTACTAATATTATAAGTGAAACATTTTGGGTATATTTTTCTACTTCTTTAATGCAAAAAGTATTAGACGGATTTTCAACGAAATTTTTCAGTGATGTAGCATATAAATCAGAAAAGCACATAGACATTTATATTTTTCTTTGACTATTATAGCACTATGTGATTTTGATGGTAAAACGGTGTGCCAAAAAACCTATAAAAATAAGATACCTATACGATCCGGAACCAAATTTACGATTCATTTAAACTTACGATATTTACGATTCCTATCGTACATTTTCTTACTATTAGTTCTGCGATCACATTAAATTGTAGAGTTGTACAAATACAGATTCTGACGAAACGTTCATGTGACACGACACGTAATGAAACGAATTTGACAGAATTCATTTTACAATTAGACTAAATTCACTCAGTTCAGCACAATGGAATACATTTACGTTTAAAGCATCATTCAATTTGCTTTAGTTTGCAAATATACTTATATCTATCTACGCATAATTTTTAGCTTCGAATTCAACAAATATGTAAATGTGGCTGAATATCAATAATCAGCATTACGCCATTCAAACATACGTTGACAATGCAATCTCGACTAAAATGAGTTAGTTACAGATAAAAACAAAATACCTTTTCATTATAGTACACACATCAAAAGTGTCCAGCGATCAAGAACATTTTTAGCTCTAAAAAAATCTAATTTATTTAAATCAGAACTAATCTTCTGGATTGGTCTCCTACCTAAGTCCCCATGCCTGTATCAATGACTTAACACCACATTTTGAATAAATTATGAATGAATTCAGTTTTTGTAAA
>SJJU01005041.1:0-13638 GCA_012932125.1 Conopomorpha cramerella
CAGTTTTCATACAATTGCACTGTGCAGGCGCATCTGTAGGTGGGTTGTAGACATTATTTAAAAGGTCGTGCGATTCAACTTTCGACGAAGTATTTTCTTTTGTTATATTTTATTGCGATGTAGAACTATAGTGGCAGTGCTAAAAGAATCTGGTTCTTGAGTGGTGAATTTAACATTATTCAATAAAATGTATAATGTATTGTGATATGGATCTTATCCGCCACAAGAGTCGTTTGGCTCTTAAATTGGGTTCACACTTTTAGCCTCGCGCTTATTGCACTCTATAGTGGGCGAGTTGGTTTTGGAGTAAAAAAGAAACTTAGAGCTTAGTGACTTAACTTCTATTTTAGTTATGTGCAGTGTTAGAATTACTGACTGACTTATAAATATATTATGTAGTGTAGAGTTTCTAGGAATGCACAAATTACCATTCTTGAATTCGCCATTGAAATTAAAATCGCTTTGCTAATGAAATTGCTGTTTGGAGGATAAAATTATGCCCTGCTTTTGTCCTCCGCACACTATGACAATTTTCCGAATGTCGATGACAAAATTTCGAGAACAGATTTTAACGTAAGCTAACAATATAATACAATTGACTAAGGTCTTATCATTGTATTAACATCAATGGAAAATTTAATTTATTGCCAAAACACAATATCAACTTCTTGTTAAATCTAGTGTCAGGAAAGGAATTACTCCTTTCCTTCATCTCTTCCTTATCACTTGTCACTGTCTCAATAAAATACTGTCGTTATCCTGTCTTCGTACATATTATTTCCTGATTTTACATCTTCAATAAGATTGCAATGGAAATTAAAATATATATTAGATTTATTGTAATTTAACGCTACAGTGTATCATTGGCGCACGGCGCAGTCGTCGCGAGTGCTATAATCAGGTTGTTGCGCAGGCGCAGCGCGCTGCAATCCAACTCGCTGCCGGAACTCTCATACTGCGCACAGTTCCTGATGTCATTGTTGCAGTTCTCCTGCAAGCGATGTATTGTAAGCTTTAAGTATTATGATGCTTATTTAATCTCAATATACGATTAGGAAGCTCAACTTCGTTATTTTTTTGACGTGTATCGCCAGATTGTCTTTCTTTCTAAGAAACCGTTGGACGGATGGATGGAATGGATTGGATGGATTTTCGATTTTGCATTATGATTCTAGGATGGCATTCTAACTATTAAACGGAAAAGTTCATATACTATTCGTGGATAGTTATACACCACTGTTTGGCTATTAGCCAGAGCTGAGTCCTACCCTCTGTCATGTTAGGTTAAATACAATTTTGGTACATTGTGGCTGTGCCCAGCCAGATTTGGGTGTTTAAATGTATTTAATTAGTAAGATTTGAAAATGTTGGTCGGATACTTAACTTGTAATCGCAGGTTCGGGTCCGGCTACCGGACGTGAACCAATGGGAGTCTTTTTGAGTAAAGTTCGTAAGGTGAAGGACAACATCGTGATGAAACCAGCACACCACGAGGTGTGTGACCTCTATAACGACGATCGGCTCATCCCATGTCACGTTGGTTTAAATACGCTTCGTGAATTGTGGGCATTTACTTTGCAAGCCTCTACCTTCGCCGCTTTGGGATCAAAAGGCGTGAAGTGTATTATTTTATTGTAGTAAGATCCCATAAAGTTTGTCCAGTAACATACAGATACTTACCAAATAATGATTCAACTGTAAATAACTCGTGGGTACGAAGAGAAATCGAAAGTTCTCGTCGAGGGCTGTTATCGGGAAGTGAGCAGAAGTCATCAGGGTATTGGACGTTGGCACAAGACACCGGGAATGGATTCCCTCAGGACTGGCCTTCTGTGACCTTCGCAAGAAACTGGCTGATATGGGGTCCTTTAATTGGTGACCGCACCGTTGTTTGTATAAATCATAATAATACTTGCTTCCATTCTGTTTAGCTGTGGTAGACGAAAGAAATAATTGTTAAGATTTAAGAGACAAGATTCTTCCATCTCTTTAAATAGCGAGATGCAAACATAAATAGGTATCTAAGTTAGATACAATCTATAAATATTTAAGATCATTATACAACGTTAAATAAAAAAAAAACGTTGACGAAAACACGAGATGGTCACTCAGTCCGTGATATCATACAACTTTTCCCAAGCAACATTATGGGAAAAACGAAATAAAAATTCACGTCTTCATATAAAGTGGCAATCAGCTGATCGGTAAGTTTGTATGAAAAGGTGACATTTAGACATAGGGTTCGTTGGTGACAGTTGTTCGGTATCGTGCACTGAGTTAGTTCCTCGAGTTTCGTAAACGTTTTTGATTTAACGTTGTATAGTCCCGTTGAGCCCATTCAACAACAATGCTGCCATTGTTCCACCCACTCTCCCACCACTTGACTGTGACTTCTACTAGAGCCAGGGTCTACAGCACTTACACATTCAGAAAAGACACTCATATTAATACACACATCAAAAGGTCTAGGGTATCAAGTACATTTTAGAAGATTGCAATAAACAATATATTTTACAAAAACTGAATTCATTCATAATTTATTCAAAATGTTGTGATAAGTCATTGATACAGGCATGCGGAATTAGGTAGGAGACCAATCCAAAAGATTAGATCTGATTTAAATAAATTAGATTTTTTTAGAGCTAAAAATGTTCTTGATCCCTAGACACTTTTGATGTGTGCAACAACAACGGCCTTTTACTAGAACTTACATTTCTCACCACACGTATTAAGTATTGTGTCATTTTGTATTTGGTGCGATCGAAAATAGAACCTATTTCTCATCATTACAGTCATCTGTTTCTTCATAAAACGAACAACAAGCCGGTTGTATACGTTGACTAAGTCGTCATCCTTTTTAGGAATTATTATCTCGTCGATGTCCAAAGGTATGACGAACTGTGATTCGTGAATGTTCCTGTACAAGCAGTCGTTGTATGTGACAATATCGCTTTGTCTCCGATGCCACAACGTTGCTGAAGCCACTGAAGAAACGGGTATATGAAATGCTCTTAAAATTCCCCTTTCTCTGTAAACATCTAAAACGTGTTGCACATTCTCGTGAATAGAGTCCACGTACACGTCTATCATCTGTACACCAACTAGTATATTAGTTTCAATCCACTCTATAAGCTTTTGTGAAATATCTTCGTGGAAAAACATGCTCTTAAGACAAACGGTGAACGTTTTGTAAGTGGATTCATCTGGTTGTATTTTTCTGACAAAGAAATTGTTGCTTCGAACTTGGCAAGTTTTCATAAATACAGAAACTTGGATGGATTCATTGTAATTTCCGTTGGGCATTTGCATAAAGGGACACGTGATTAAGTAAGGGATATCAACATTGCCATGGAAGTTCGACCAATGCAATACCCATATTCTGTCTGCTATAGCTTCTACTAAGTCCACTGAATGTTTGTCACGTCGTTTCAGTTTGTGTTGAATTCGGCAAAATAACTTGACCCTTTTTGGTATGTAGTGGTCTGGGGACAATAATTGTCTGTGTTATTTATTATTCGGGCTTCAGTATTTTCTCAGGAATTCTCTGTATTTAGTTCTGGGAGTTTTATTTAAATGGTGTCAAGACACAGAAAGAGACATATTATGTATTATGGGTACATTATAGGACGTAGTAAAGAAATAAATGTAGTAGACATATTATTTTTTAGGTATTTATTAAAATATTCCACATTTAGGTAAGCTCAAATACTGTTTTACACTATTTCGTTAGTCAGTCTTGCGCATGGGGCGTTTATAGCTAGGGCTTTGAGTAATTCTTTGCGCAGACGCATCATATGACAGTCCGCCACGCTGCTCTTCTCGTACAACTGGCAGTCGGTTGTGATGTTGTAGTTGCATGCCACCTGTAAATAAATATGAGTTGTTTAAAAAAAAATATGTGTATAAAAACTAAATTCACACATTTCCATTATTTTCCATTTTGAGTTATGGTTTTGTTGGAATAAGGGCCCTGTGACGTTGGGTTAAAATCTTTTTGGTGAACTGTAGGCATTTGCTTAGTAAGTGCCTCTGCCTATCCCGCTTTGAGATTAAAAGGCGTGAGGGGTATTGTTTACGGGTTTTAACTACTTTAATGAGAACAATTTTAAAATTATGAACTTACTCTGTAATGATTTAACTGGACTTCCTGAATTGGAGCGTAGAATCTCTCGCTTTCAGGATGAAGTGGCGCCAAAGGGTAGTGGTTGAAGGCTATCAATACATTCTTCGTTAACATCATACTTTTAGCGTAAGTTGACTTCGGACTGATCTGCTTGGACCTTAGTATGTTCCTCGTAAATTTAGGTTCGGTCATATCTATACCGCACCTTTTATTATACGCTATTCGAAGCGTTTCTTCGTCTGCTACATCATCTATGATTTTATTTGAACTACTTATATTAAGAACAGATAAACCTCTTCTGTTAATAAGTCTAACTGCGTCACGTTTTGAGTACTTTTTACATAAATTAAAGTATTTATTCTGTATCTTCTCTTTATGAGATTGAATTGTGTCGAAAAAGAAGAGATTTCTGACGACTGCAGCCATAGATTTAGGTTTCCAGCCCGACGCAAAAAGTCTTCGAACCAACCCGTGAAGGTTTTTCGCTACTTTTGGGACTATTATTTCATCTACATCTAAAGGGATAAGAATGCGGGTCTCGTGGATATTTCTATAAAGACAATCGTTGTAAGTGACAACGTGGTCTTTACGTCTTTGCCAGATTCCAGGATCAACCTTGTGGTTAACTGGTACTTGGAAAAGTCTCACAAGACCTTCGTCTCTATAATATCTTAAAACGTTTTGTACGTTTTCATGAACATCTTCAACATACATGTCTATTTTTTCTACACCCAGTAATTTATTGGTTTCAATCCATTCAACTAGGTTTTGGGAGACATCTTTGTCGAAAATCATATCTTTGACGCAAATTGTGAAATTTCTGGACGTCGTCGATTTGGATTTTATTGGTTTTACCAGAAACGCATTCGTGGGATCTTGGCAGGTTTCTGTGACAACTGATACCACGGAGGGTTGGTCCAGTGGTCCGGTTAAAGCGCATGTTAGAAGGTAGGGCATCACGGCTCCAAGGAATTGTGTGTCCCAATTATAGGCCCACATGGTCGTAGGCACGGCAGTCACCACCTGCACTGAAGCTTCCTGGACGTTCTGCTTCTGATGCTGACGAGTCTGACAAAATAACGTCAAACTTGGCGGAATACTGCGACCTGTGGACAATTACGTATTGATAATAATGTTACTAGAGACAAAATGTTAGATAAAAATATCACTGTACAACATAAAAAAATGTAGTAAATGGTTAGTAAGTAAGTATTGCACCTATTTTATTTATTAGCAGTGTTTCTTTGTGAGGCTCTCTGTGGGGAGCTTAAAAGCTATCATTATAACGGCAGCGTGATTACAGCTTTCCTGGCCAAGCAGCCGGCCTAAGAAGGAAGGGCCTGGAATTTTCTAACCGTTGTTGTTGTGCTACAGTATAGCACACCGTTACTTGTATCATATTTTTCATTTAGTTCTTCAATATAAGCGGACATAAATTTATAGTGGTAGTCGTCAAGCGAGCAGCGCGGGCTGCAAGCTGCAATTGTTCAGCATTCTCATTTCAATTTACCTGGTGTCATCGTATATGGCAGTGTAACAGCTACACTATAAACCTTTACGAGCTTGTTCGACCATTGTCACCGTACAATTCAATAGGGTACAACGTTTTTCTGTCCCACTGCGAGACAGAATTTATTATCGAATTAAAAGATATCTTTAATCCCGTAAGTTTTTCACCGGCCATTACGTTATACTTATACAAGTAAAAGGACTATTTTGTTAGCGTTGTTGCGCACTGTATGGTAACACATTACCTTAAAAGGATGTGTTTGAATCGTGAGAAACTTCAATGTATGTTGGTACGTAGGTAATTTGTTGCTCTTGCGTCTTGATATTGCATTTCCTCCATAAGTTGTATTGTAATGAATACGGATGTTGCATTATAGTGTTGTGGAATCGCTCTTAAGGAGCTTAATCAATTTACAACAATGTAATTTAAACTAAATGCGAGTGAGTGATGTTATGTTTATTTTGTCATTGCGGATGGGTAGAGACAATGAGTGCAGACACAATAAAGGTAGGTACCTAGTACCTACCCTTAGAGTATCTTAGCTCGAAAGGAGGTAACGTGCCTCTACGTACATGAAGTAACGAATTACCTAACTTCCTGTACGATAGCTTAACTGATCGATTAGAACAAAATTAACATATAAATAAAAGTACTATGAACTAGCCGCCTTAATCTTAAGATGTATAGCTTATAAAATAAATAAGATTAAAAAAAAGTAGTATGAACATGTACATTCATTTCGTATTTATTCATGTAGACTCTTTTTCCTTATTTTAGATACTTTAATTATCGGTGACACGAAGTTGTTCGAATCTATCAGATTGTGTAAGAATAATTATTAATTAAAATTTGAGAGATTCTCTATAGGTATAGGTTGACTAATGTTGTCTGATCAATTATCTATCATTGCAATTAATTAAGGTCCTATTTTTGTGATAAAAATGAACTAGGAGTCTATTTATATATATTTCCAACGGTTCTGTTCACCACATATCTCTTGTAGACGGAAGTCTATGTATAGAGATAAAAGATTGCACCGAAACATATGGTTTTGGTTGATGTAAGTACCATGTTGGGTCTCACGAGTCAGAAGGTTCGTGCCCGAGTCGTTGGGAAGAGAAAGATTTCCGCCACGAATGATTGTCACGAACTTGATTAGCATACGCCCAGGGGCGTCCCTGCAATAGCATTTCTAAATTGAATTTCGAATGAAACTGTACCAGAATAACAATAGTCCGTCTTGTGAGAAAACAGATGGAGCGAACCTTTTTCTTTCTATTTTAAGAGCGTATAATTTACATTCAAATAGCACTCTACAATGTAACTGAGGTGCGATTCACAAATTATTATCAAGGGATTTATTTTTACTCGAGACCGTAGTACTTTTAGTTTCATAGAGATTATTATAATAAGTGAAATTATCTGCAAAAACAAATCAGCAGCCGCTGCGCAGTACCACGCGTGAATGCACTGTTGGTACTTAAGAGTAAACAAAGTCCTGCAAGTGCTGTAACTCTGTGCATATTATATTATGTTTTTTTTTATTTCATCCATCTTAACATCTACCGGAGAGCGGGCGGTTTTATCTACGCCGGAATTTACACGACAACCTCGCGAGGGAGTGACAAATGACTGTGGGTTTATCGCGCCACACTTGGTAAAGTGCATCCGAACGTGTTGCTTTCAAGACGAACTGGCTTTGCTTCATTATCATTCACAGAAGAGTCCAATTTACAATTGAAGTGCCACGGTTAACCCGGCCGACACTGTATAAGGACGAGGCTCTTCTTCTGACCATTTTCACTTGGTCTGTCGTCTAGAACATTTCTTGAAAGATTCCGGAGCCATTTGTATGTGTTTAGTATAGAAGACACACCCATCTCGGCAGTGGCGTGGCGGCGACGTGGCGATGCAAAGAGAAGAAAAAAAAATCACTTGGGTACCACCTTTTACACTTACAATCGCGCACTTAGGACGTTTTTCATTTATAATCCAACGAATAGGTAGGTAGTCGATGCATGCCGCGCGCACTTCGGCAATGTGATAAATGGGAAAGGAAAAGTATTTTCACTGTGGACATAATTCTGCTCTTATAGTTTTGCTATTCGCAGTTTGCAGTGGCAAGGACTAACAGTAAGTAATTCTGCTTAATGGATGAAAACTCGTGACTGACTGTGGTGGAAAGACTTTAGTGAAATGGTCGTCTATTTTTAGTTAAGAGTTACTTATGTTGAAAATGCTGCTTTTCTAGTGACAAAGCTCGGGAAAAGAAGATTATTATGATACTGAAGATTTTAGTAATAAAATCAGTAATGCATTGTGAAGAGCAAGATGAAACAAAAAAAAAATATATATAAACAATTTGACCCAATAAAACATGTATGCTGTTGTGCAACTAGGAATGTAAAAATAGTTAAAGACCTATTCCTAGATGTACCAAAAATACATAATGGAGTTCGGTAAATGCATAACACTGACAGAGACAAAAAGGTAACTTTTCAAAAGCTTGAAAACAAGTCCCAAGTATTTTGTTATGAATCATAGAATCTTTTGCCGTGTTGCATTAACACTTTCGCTGACAATAGAAGTTTTATTGTTCGACAGGCGGAATGTGCCAGCGAAGGGCTTCTCTTTGATTCAGAACAAACAACAACAACTAACTTTGGGTCTTGTTTTCGTATCCTTGGACTTTGGACTTGAACTTTTTTACTCGGGAATATACTAAGCTAAGATCGTCGGTCGTCCCTTCCACTGTTATTAGTATCTGTAAAATAAAATGACCTTCTACAGGTCAATTCAGTATTTCGTTTTTTAGATCATTCTGAATCTATTCAAGTAAGATGGAAGAAAAGTTAAGTCGTACATCTAGGAAAGCAGATTCCAGAAAATTACTTCAGTGAAGTATTCGATGTTTTGATTACTATTATTATTTTGACTAGGTACATACAAGCTTCAAATATAAAAAAGTGAAAAAGTATGATTTAATAAATACTCATTAATTAATAACAAACTCAGCTTCTGCTGCAGCAAAATGTCATCTCAATTAAACGGGGCATTAGACCACAGATTCCTGTTAACACTCGCTCACTTCAATTTATTTATTCTATCATATTTTCAACGTCAACTTAATCAAAAAATTATGAAATAACAAGTTGGTTAATCCGAGCTACTCAGTCGCCCCCGGGTGTGATTATTGTTTATTTACGTATTAAAAAGCGGCCCAGGACCTCGCTACTCAACGTAATTATAAAAAAACACACATAAAAATCTGAGAACTCGTGGCGCGTGCGCATGTCTTGTAATTGCTGATTATGTTGGCAGGAATGAGAACAGAAACAAGAGTAGAGGGACGGTAAAATGGATAGTTAATTAACTTAATCGGAGTTAGCGATAACTGGGAATGTGTTTGAAATTTACCTTAATAAGCAGAAAATGGTGATGGAAAGAAGGAAAGAAAAACGTTTCTCGGACTATCTATTGGTGTACACCCTTCTACTGTTAGTAAAGGCTTAAGTTAATAATTGTAGTAGGATTGCTAGCTGGTTGGTTCTCAAGGTCTATATGAATAATGAATAAGGATTGTATGAAGCATCATCAAAATCGGTACTCTGAATTGAAGCAAATACTGAAGAGGCAAAAACTGAATTCGGCCTAAGACTCAAGCCATCTTATGGATTTAAGCAACATTTTGACATATTGGATCTGCCCCATAGCATGAGGTCCTACAGTAATAAGTAAATATTGTTCTCGCTGTCCGACAGAGAGCGCTAGGTGAGTGGTATAGCTCTATCGCTGTCACACAGCATAAACAATATAACTTTTAGATCTCAAGGTACGTGGCAATATCTTTGCCTGAGAGCTCACTCACTATTCAGTCATGGACATTGGCTCCATTTGTTAGGATGACTTACTTGGAGTAATCAAAACTTTAAAGTTCTTGTTCCAAGAACCAATCGCGCGAATCTAATAAAACTGTTCGTCGTACTTCTCTGGAGCTTACAGGTAATGCTACTTATTCTTCCAATAGGTACTCAGCGTAAATGGCGACTTAATACATGCAAAAGGCTGTGATCGTTGCGCAATGGATTATCCATTTATGCCATTAATGATGATAAAAGTGATCTCTTGTATGTACCTAAGTGAGAACATAGATAGGCTTAGGTTACAGATATATCCTAGGTTATAAAAATCAATATAATATACATAAAAACTGTCAATTAAAGATATAAAGTCAGAGATAGACAGTGTTTCGAAACAAGTTTTTCGGTGAGTAAAATGATTTTCTACATTGACAAGTTATTCTTATTATTATTATGAGCTATGTATATTCCCATCTCGACGCAAGGTGGCTACTAAAAGTAAATTTATGGGGCGTCGTTCTAAATCGATCCGACCGATGTTGCATACAGAAAACATTTTTTTTTCACCATAAAGTGATATACACGTACTGGCAGGTGTGTCTAACGAGTTATGAAAAGTTTATATCAGAGAACGTTACTGGCAACACCTTTGGATTGTTACTTTTTTTACTTTTTAAACGAGCTTCTATTCCAGCCAGTGTTGTTTAGACGTGTATGCAGATGGCGGTGAATTTATGAAGAAAACATGATCGAAATGTTGTTGCGGGTTTTATTTTTTATTTGTATCGATCTACATTGTAAGAATAGTCAGCTAGATGATTTAAAATATATAAGTATTTGTCGTGAAACATGAATTATCCTAGACATTTCTTTCGTAGGCTATCGAAACATGTTAAGCCTCCTATATCCGTATAGTTTTATCCTTGTCTATCAAACTTAAACGGTGTGCCATATTTTTTTTATCAGATATTTGGTCGTGAATTTCTTTTGTGTACTTACAGGAAAAATATTGTTACGAAAATAAAAAAAGAAAATTCGCAATAAATATTCATTGTTAAGCCAGAACACTGTCTGTCTGTCCGCTAGTCTCATATGTTTCTGTATAGGCTCACCAGGGTACGTAGCAATGATCCTTATATAGTGCTTGGAGAGCCTCGCGTCGTAGTAAGCGTCGAACAGCCTCAGGGACGTGCCGGCCACCTGCTGCCACGTGGCGCTGCCGTTCCAAGACACGTGCGGCGACCACGTGCGGTTCTAGAACAATATTCACATATGTAAGTCTTTATACTCGCACTAACGGACTCAGCTGTCACGTTTATTTGACAGATTTTGCTTCCTGCTTTTTTTCGGTAATCGTTTACGGTTTGATCATAATTATTGTTGACCACTATTAAGCAGCGATGGGATATACAATGGAGCATCCTTATTAGGTACCCAATAACCCGGGACTTGAAGACGTCCAGACTAGAAACCGTTCACAGTTATTTTACCTTTGACATACGTCATTTGTATACGCCAGCCAGTCGTGGCCCGTTCAAAGTTATTTTATCTCTGGTTGTTATCAACCTGTACGGACTGTAAGAAAAACATCTGCTATTAATGTGCTGTTTTGTATGGACCGTGTTATAGTAGGAAACAAAATCTGAAATAAACCTTACGGGAAATTACCCATTATTGCACCAATTGGGTTGTTATTGTGGACCTTTGGCCTTCTAGGTCAATTTTACCCAACATTGTGAGGTTTTAATGGAATAATAGTAAAGACGCATGGTCAGACCATGGTCGTTGGACCAAATCCTTTCGAACACCGAATACCTTAGGTCGCCTTTTACACCGTGTAATAGATGTACACCATTATTTTTGCGTCCCAGATCATTACAGGACGGTTGTAAAATAAATAAATACACTTCACGCCTTTTTAAATCCCAAAGCGGGGTAGGCAGAGGCACTTGTAAAAGCAAATGCCCACGGTTCACCAAGCGTATTTAACCCAACGTGACAGGGGGGTGAGCCCATCGCCTATATAGGGCAACACCTTGTGTGTGCGGTTCAGTCACGATTTGTCCTTCACCGTACAAGCGTTGCGTTGCGTACATAGGCTCTGAAAAAGAGTCCCATTGGTAAACATCCAGTAGTCGGACTCGAACCCGCGACCTCCTGGTTACAAGTCGAGGATCCGACCAACTGGACCACAGACGCTACTACTACAGGGCGGTTGTATGTGATGTAATCAAAGTTGATTACTCAGTAAACTAATCAATATGACGAGTGGTCGCTCGCTGAACGAGTTGGAATGTTGTCTCTATTATTTAATACTCAGGACAAGAGTCGATGTTGCTTACCAAGTCAATTAAATATTCATAATATCATACGTATTTAAAAGGCAATGCCCTTACTGACGCATAAAGAATTTTTCTTACCAGATGCCAGAACACAACTTAGGCTATCTGGAAGAAATCGTTCTGAGCGAGAGTTATCGCTTTGAAGGTAGCCTTTTGCAATGTTAAAGTTAAATTTCATTGTTCTTCGTATCTTAGGGCCTTACTAATAATGTGCGGAATTGCTATTTCGAAGATACACAAAGCTCAACTTAACTAGTAAGTTGTATGTCTAACTAATAACCAGTTCAAGTAGACCTGTAATAACCGTTGTATAAGTGACAACGCGTTTATTGCTAACGGGGTAAATATATCAAAGGAAAAGCTGACTGAATGACTGACTGACTGACATATCAACGCACAGCCCAAACGGCTAAACGTAGACACTTGAAAATTGGTACGGACGTAGCTTAGGTACCATAGGGGTGCACTAAGAAAGGAATTCCTGAAATTCCTATGGGAACGGGAATAAACGGGATTTTTTCTTGTATGAAAAATCTAAATGGCTCAAGTTAGACGCTTGAAATGTGGGATGCAAGTACTACTAAACTACGCGAATGAAATCGCGGGGCGTCTACTAGTAGTAAATACTAAGCTCGATGGAAATCATACACGATTTTACAGTTAAAAAAACATAATAGTAAACGACCCCGGTTTGAATTAATTTCTTTTACTGACTGGAACTCAGACGAAAAACAACATATATTGTTGTTTTTCATCTACTGACTAGAACTCAGACAGAATTTAATTCAAACCGGGGTCGTTTACTATTATGTTTTTTTAACTGTCAAATCATGTATGATTTCCATCGAGCTTTCAAAACTGACGTTTTGTATAAAACGAGACAGCACATAGAGACGACATGCAGGAGTGAATGAGTAAGAGAAAATCTTTTCTGCCCCTTACAGCGTAGCAGGGTATTTTTGGATCCAGACTGTCAAATCGGTAGTAAAAGTGACAGTTTGACTCCAGAAGTACATCGAATTCCATACATTTTGGTGGGAAAGACACAGACTGAAGGTGGTAAGCGGCTTGCAAGTCTAGTTGTGATTGGTCTGAGGGCTGGAATAATCGGGAAAAAAACTGGCAACTTGTCAAATTGCTTCCATTAATAGCATATACTTGTTGGATGTTTCTGGGTGTTTTATTTATATAAGTATGTATTTAAAAGAAAAAAAAAGTATTTAAGTAAATATATCTCGTTGTCTGATTTCCATAACACAAGTGCTTTGGCTACTTATCATGGGATGAAGGCAATGTGTGTGTTGTTGTAAAAAAATATAAAAAAGACACCTTGACAACTATTGCATCTTTACATTAGAAATTATTTGGAAAACCGGGGGCCAATTGGAATGCTTAAAGTGAGTTTTGACTTAATATCATCATCATTAGCCCATATTTGTCCACTACTGGACATAGGCCTCTCCAATTGCACGCCACTGTCATCTGATTTCGGCTTTAACTCAATGTACTGAGTGTACTAGGACCCCGAGCCGTCTTAAACACGTGGTTATACAAAAAGTTTTTTATTTCTGGCAACTATAGATACCATCCAGATACAGACCAACAAGTACTTAAAAGCTCATCACCTAAGTCAGCGGTGGGAATCGAACCAGAATAGGGCCAGACATGCTGACCACTACACCAACGGGCCCGATTGTATATGCATATATTTTTTATTATTTTAGTATGTTGTGGACGTTATTGATCAGAGAGCAACACTTTCCATTCCCATTACTCCATCTGTTGAGCTCCTATAATCTTCAA